>OMNN01100326.1:2374-14541 GCA_900302755.1 Chromis chromis | reverse complement strand
GACTGGATATGTATTGTAGATTTCTGTTGTTCTATTAGACAAAATAGGTTGGTTAGGTATATTAATGATAATTCCAGCAGTACTGAAAATTCAATATACAGAATCTTTGACTGAATCATGATTTAGATCAGCGGTTCTCAACTGGTCCAGCCTCAGGACCCACTATGTCTCTATTAATAACGGTCGCGACCCAAGTTTTTGAAGTTTGCTGTTCCTGTTAACAAATTAAGGTTTATCTGGGTGTAGTCTCAACACATTTTGATACAGCTTGGGAAGATTTTGGCTTATTTTTTGAATAGAGCCACATCTAGAGGTTAATAGTGGACAACTACTGGTGTCACCACCACTAAATATCCTGCTATTGAAAGCAAACTGTCATAAAAAACACGTCTTTTAAAATAAAAGACTTTATACCACTACTTTTTTTGGGAGGGGCATGCTTCTGCAACCCTCTAAAAATGGCTTCGCGACCCACTTTTTGGTCCCGACCCACCAGTTGAGAACCACTGGTCTAAAGCATAGTCTCCTTTATCGTCTATTTTCCTCTAAATAAGTCAATAATTTACTAAATGAACAAAATACTGTATTGAAGGAGACTTAAATCCAATAATTGAGACCAAAAAATCATCAAGAAAATATTTACAGAGGTAACAAATCAACTTAGAAGTAGGTTAATTTTCTCATAATTCATCTATAGAATCTGACTTTTTTTTGCAAGCAGAGGAGTTGCCCCCTGCTGGCTGCTGAATAGAATAAAATAACTAGAATAGCACCAGGAGAGCGCTGTCCTTTGCCAAGGCGAATTAAATTAAATAAGGAGGCCGAGCTTTTGTGCAAACGCTGGCATCCGGGGAAGATGCATTTACATTGCATCTTGCATTAACTAGATAGCATTCTGTGAGCTATATATTTATACTGTTAGGGAGAGACGCCATGCAAAGTACGGCTCCAGTGTGTCATGAATCCATAATTTCCGACCCATCCAAAAAATCCCAAATCCCCCAAATAACTCCACAATTTACCACTACATAGTTCACTCTTTGTCTTCAGCAATTATTTCCTGAAATGTATAGAAAAAAATCTCTAAATTTCCTTTACACAGACTTGAAAACAGATTTTGTTCCTTTGATACTAGTGTAGTGTCCTATCCCAGTATCTACTAGTCCTTTTACTAGACTTTCTTGTGTGATTCCTTTTAATAAGTCCAGGGGTTTGTGTGTGTTGTGTGGCTTTAGTTTAGTCATATTTTTACTTATTTAACATACATGTAAAACATTCTCTTGGCATTAAATATGTAGTAATAAAGCCTCACCCTCTCGGCAGTAGTGATCTCTCTCTCCTGACAGTAACGGTTAGATCCCATAGTGTTGCAGGGTTTCTCATGTTTTCTAATGGAGTTTTGATGTTTTATCTGTAGTCTGTGGAAAGCGCTACAAGAACCGGCCCGGCCTGAGCTACCATTACACCCACACTCACCTGGCCGAGGAGGAAGGCGAGGAGGAAAAGGAAGCGGAGACTGTTCCGTCTTCTCCACAGAGCACCGACAACCACAAACGTAAGACGCTGGCTAGTGAAAAAACGTCTAGTAACGAACAGCAGCTGGTGCATCCTTGTCCTTACGAATGCCTGTTCCTGCTGACAGCTCAGAAGGGCCCCGACGGCTCCATCATCCCCAACGACTACTGTGACTTCTGCCTCGGGGACCAGGACTCCAACAGGAAGACGGGGCAGGCCGAGGAGCTGGTGTCCTGCTCCGACTGTGGACGTTCTGGTGAGTTCACGGCTTTGATTTCTTAAATTAAAGCATCGTTTTTTTGTTCCGCTCGGCATTGATTGATACGACAAGTAATAGGTACCTTCTAGACAACTTAGAGGATTTAAAAGAAAGGTTGGCAGCACATCAAGAAGTTAAAATCCACTCATACTGTATGCCGGAATAGGAAATATGAAGCTAACCTGATGGTCAGACCAACCAATAACCTGTATATAAAAGATGGATGTCGTCTCCTGTCGGTTTGTGGATGATTTGAAACCTTGTGTTTGGAATTTGGCCGTTGCCATCTTGGCAATGATCAATGAATGAGCTTGGACGGATCTGAACTCTAAAGCATAGTCTCCTTTATTGTCTATTTTCCTCTAAATAAGAGTGTAATTTGCTAAATGAACACAATGCTGTATTGAAGGAGACTTGAATCCAACAGCTGAGACCAAAAACTCACCAATAAAATGTTTACAGAGGTAACAAATCAAGTCAGAAGTAGGTTCATTTTCTCATAGACATCTATAGACTTCCTTTTGCAAGCAGAGGAGTCGCCCCCTGCTGGCAGCTGTACAGAATGCAGGTTGAGGACTTTAGTGCACTGGTTTCCCTTTTTCAAACCTGGAGGCTACATCCATCATTTATACACCAGAGGCTTAGCTTAGCACAAAGACTGGAAGTGAGCCTGGGTCCATATTTAAAGGCTAACTTTGCTGTTGCGTTGACTCGCTAACGTTTTGTTGTCAGTGTGAAGTTTCTGTTTCTAGTAGTAGTTTGTTGAAAAGAGCCAGGCCCATTCTCCATCTTTTGACCAAGCTAACTGTCCTTCAGCTGCAGCTACTAGTCGTGTAATGGATTGTAGATGATCAGTGATATTGATCATCATAGCGTGGAAATAAAATAAGTCCTGTGCCAAAGCCAATGCCCTATTTTGCAATTTTAAAGCAAGTGATCTGATTTTGCACCAACATATAACTTCTTTTGCACCAAGTTTCATAAATTTCAGGCTGGTAATTTCTGAGTAATCTTGCTTACTGACCAACAAATAGAACTGAAAACATACCTTTTCCTCTGCAAGAAATAATTCCCTAAATCTCGGTATGGAGAAGTTGTTTGTTGACATTAATGGGGCATATTAAAAGCAGTATTCGTCTCCCTTTTTCTTTTGTTTGCTGATCCAAAAAATGGTCCGATCCATCACCCAAAAGCTGAAATCCAATCCGAACCTTAAGTTTTGTAGCCATTAAAGTTCTATCACCTTTCATTAATCTCTCTACAGGAACTGGAATCCCAAAAACTAGACGTTAAACTATTCAGAAATGTGTCGTCTGCTAGACTCATACTTTACTTTGTGTCTACTACACATCTCATTTTACTTTTCTTCCTTTTTATCCACAACCTTGTTCATGTGTGTTCTTCGCTGTCTTGCGATCTCTTTTGGGAAGGTGCATTAAAAACTACGCCATCATTAAAACGTTTAGTTTGACCTTCACAGAGACGTGTCTTTAGCTGATATGATGCAGAATTGTAAGGTGAGCAGTGATAAGGTTTTTAACGTTGCTTCAGTGGGTTGTCAATGAGCCTTTCAGAGCATAAAAACAGAACAGCTGGGACGTTTTTTTTGCCATTTTTCATGAAAAAAATAAAGCTAAATCCTAGACTTCGCTGCTTGCTTCCATCCTGCATGCTCCTCCATGTCAACCTCGTCCATCAGTCAGGACTTCTGCCTTTAAACGACATGCCTTCACTCTTTCGTTGCTCAGTTTCCATGCATCAACTTATGGCACATCTGGCTGCATATTTTTTCTTTTTTTTTTTTTATTCCTCTACCCTTTTTTTTTCTCCACACTAGCCAAAGCCGCACATCTGCTGGATATCTCAGCAAAGCTTTCCCTCGAATCCTCTGCAGTAAGACAGCAGAATATTTGAGAGTTTTGTTAGAACAGCTCCTTGTGTGTGTTGCTCTGACGCTGATGTTTTCATGGTAGCTGGAAGAGGAGGAGCGAAGAAGGATGGGAGGAAGCCGAGCGCTCTGGAAGAATTGTTCGGCAGCGCGTCCGACAGCGACGCCTCCACGTTTCATGGCTTTGAAGATGAGGAAGTGGAAGCCATTTTGTTTTCAGACAGTGATGCCGACAGCTGATAACGGGACATCTTGACTAGTTGGACATTCGTGAAAGTTTTTATTGAAGGAAACACTTTAAAAGGATTACAGCGTCTCACCAAACTTCTGAAAAATCGCTGGATTATTTTGAAACCTTGGAAGAAGATTTATTTAAAAGCCAAATCCCTCTCTACTGGATACAGTGTCATTTTTCTACCATGCTCATGGACATTTTCCATTTTTCATTAACCAAAAAAACCCTCCTTCCTACATTGCGTCAGACAATCAAGACCACAGACTAAACATCGCTGCAACATCCTAATTATCTCTGGACTGAAATGCTTGATAGCACTGCGGACCACAGAATAAGGAATTTAAAAAGCTAATTAAACACAAGTCAGGGGGAGGGATGCACGTGGAGTCGCTCCATTGGCCGAGAGGTAAGAGCCAATCGCCACTCCATTGCTCCTCTCTGTCTGTAAGGAATACATCCTTATTTTATCAGTAGACCACATTTAAAGGGCCCATATTCTGCTCCTTAAGTATGTTATAAAGCTGCTTTTTTGTGCATGTTAAAGGTCTGCAAACTTAAAATCTGCACCAAAGGGAACAAAAGAAACTCAGCTCCTTGCCTTCCTGAAACGCCTCGTTTGAAGTCCAGGCTTTTCTTCTGTTACTTGTCGACATCATCATGTAACACATTTGCATAACGTAGTGACTAGTTTGGCACGAGGATGAATGTTTCCTCACTTGCTTTTGCTAGAGGCATGTGTCTCCGTCTATACTCAGGGATCTGGGGTTTCTAATCAACATGTCTGTGAAGATTCTCAGTCATTCAGGTCATGGTTGTCCTCGTAGTTTCAATCGTAGCATCTGGACTTGGTTGAGTTAGCTCCAAGACGTTCCACCTTCATCCAAGAGGCTTCATCAGTTCTAAACTGGCTGATCTTTATAGTCTTCAGGATCCATTAACACAGAGGGGGAGGCTTGAGACATCACCTCTCACCTGTTTACAATGCAGTATTACATTCTCTACCCAGGAAGAACAGAACCCATTCACACCTGGCCACAAAGGGCCCTAACAAACCCCATTGTGAAAGGGAATCCAATCCAATCCAATCCAACTTTATTTATAATGCACTTTACAAACAACACAGTTGACCAAAGTGCAGTACACGACAATAAAAACAACAGTACTGAGGCAAGGTTAATAACAATGGCAACACAATGGTGCAGATGAGAAGACAAGTTAAAAGTACAGGTTTCAAATATGATTAAAAGCCAGAGTAAAAAGGTGTGTTTTAAGAGCTGATTTAAAATTAGAAAGTGACTCAACCTGTCTAAGATGCAGGGGCAGACCATTCCATAAAGTTGGGCCTGCCACTGAATGTCACTGAATGACCTAAAGACTTGCATAATGAAGCGAGGTGCAACACTCACCCAGCAGACTGGAGCTTCAACAGTGTTAATGGATCCTGAAGAGTATAAAACCTGGAACTCCCAACCAGTCAGTTTAAAACTGATGAAGCCTCTTGGATGAGGGTGGAATGTCTTGGAGCTACTCAACCAAGCCCAGATGCTACGATTGAAACTACGAGGTTTCTAATTACCTTGTTTTGGTCGGACCAGCTGACCAATCAGAGCAGACTGGTCTTTTCAGGAGGCGGGTCTTAAAGAGACAGGAGCTAAAGCAGCAAAGAGGTGCTGCAGTTTATGAAAAATAAAGTGTTTTTGACCATTAAAGCATGTAAACATAATCTAATAGACCACAAAAATAAAACTATGAACCTGTAAATGAGCAGAATATGGGCTCTTTAAGCTATTTAACCTGCAACAACTCATTTCATTACCTTAATTTAGGTAGCAGCAGCTTGAGTTTGTTGTTATCCATCCATCAGAAGAGGATCAGTGTTTCCCTGTCCAGATGTAAATCAGTTTTATTACGGCTCATTGACACCCCATTGATACCACTGTACAGATAACTGTGCTCATAACAGCACCGTGATGCTGTGTTCAGCAGAAGCCATGAAATGTTATTAACACTTTAACGAGAACCAAATGTTTCTTTTTGTGTAGATTTATTGGAAGATGATAAAAATATGTCTTTGGCTGTGTTTTTTTCTTTTTTGTGCACATTTAACTGCTTGTTTTGCAAAATTTCATCCAGCTGTGTGTAACGTCAACACTGTGGCTGCTGGTACTGTCGTCTGGAACACAAACACACACTGATGTATATTTACACAAGGGAGCAAGTTTATTTATACAGCAACTTATCATACACAGAGGTCATTCAAAGTGTTTTACAGGCAAATATAATAAAACATTTGATTTAAAAAAATCATTATTTTAATTAAAACAATGCAGACAAGTTGAATAAAGTGCACACAGACTTATAGAATGATTAAAACTAAACTAAAACAATTAAAAATACAAGACTCAAATACTGTATTTAAGTACCGGTTTCAGCTAGTACTTGTACTTTACTTGAGTATTTTCCTTTTCTGCTACTTTATATCTCTTCTTTACTACAATTTACACAAAAATAATGTACTTTTGTCTCCACTACATTTATTTTGATAACTCAAATTAACACAAAATTAATTCAACAAATCAATAATGATGCATTTTCATTATATTAAGATAAAACTTTATTGATCCCCATGGCGTACAAGTACAAACAACAGAAAGTAAAGTTAACAAAATCAGTTTCATCAAGTGATGAACACAGTAATGCATCAATAACTGTTAAATCTAAAATACATTGCTATTAAATTCTGCATAATGAGTACTTTAAGTATATTTTGATGCTAAAACTTTGAATGCAGAACATTTACTTGTAACAGAGTAGAGTATAGAGTATCAATCAATCAATCAAAAACTTTATTAAGGACACAGATCATATACGGTCCATAGAAAACAAGATAAATAAGCAAATAAATAGATCATCAATAAAAGCAGAAAAGGAACAAAATAAAATAAAATATACCAAATATATAAATACAATAAAGTATATTTGTACACTGTGGTATTGCTATTTTACTTAATATCTGAGTACTTCTTCCACTTCTGCAGATACAGTCACCTATAAAGACGTAGCAATCCGAGTGAATCTTATTTATCTCAACCAGTGGAAAATATTCCTTTCAATCATTCAAATGGTAAATGGTAAATGGTCTGCACTTATATAGCGCCTTTTCCTACCTTAGTGGTACCCAAGGTGCTTTACAATGTGTTTCTCATTCACCCATTCACACACCAATGGCGACAGACTTCCATGCAAGGTGCTAAACTGCCATTGGGAGCAACTTCAGGTTCAGTGTCTTGCCCAAGGACACTTCGGCATGTGGGGGGGGGACCGGGGATCGAACCGCCAACCTTGCCATCAGTGGACAACCCACTCTACCACCTGAGCCACAGCCGCCCATTCAAGCAGAAATAGTTCCTTAAACATTATTAAAAATCGTTTTCACATCCAATTTTTATCAACGGCATTACAATATCACCTAAAATGGTTCTTTGAAATTGACTTTTGGTGGTGAAATCTGCAACATTCTTCCCTCCCCAGGTCACCCAACATGTCTGCAGTTCACGGACAACATGATGACGGCGGTGAGGACGTATCAGTGGCAGTGCATCGAGTGCAAGTCCTGCAGCCTGTGTGGAACCTCAGAGAACGATGTACGTATCACAGAGGGAAGCTTTGTTCTTTCTTCTGCATCTCCAGAAATGTCAGCGCTCACTTTGAAACACCTTCGAAGCACCAGATTTGATTTGTTTTCCTTTTTAATGCCACAACCTTTCAGCAGCCTGCATTCAGCCGGCTGCAGGGAATATAGTGCAAAGAAGTGAATTCAGAAAGCTGATGTATATTTTTTGTAGATATGATTTTTTTTTTATGATCCAGGATACAAAAAGACTCACAACTAGTCCCTGAATTGTTGTGACGTGACTGTAGGTTGCAGCTGAGTTACTGATGGCTTCATAGTTGTGCAGAGAAACACAATTTCTTTTAGTTTTTTACAGAATCTGATTTATTTTTTGTGAAATTTTGAATGAGACATGTCGAAAAAGGTAATTTTGATTAAATAATCCTAATTTTAATCTTCCATTTTGTTGTTTTTCCAAGTTAAATTAATAGTCACACATGATTAGTTCAAGAAAAGCAGATAATCAGACTAATTTTTGTCTTTTTACCGTGTCTGGCTCTGATAAGTGGTGAAATTGTGGGAATTTTAAAATAAAACAACATGCTTTCCAGGTGGGGTTTGAGGTTCAAATTGTTGTTAGAAGCTGCAAAGTCTCTGAATTTTTGTGATGTGACTGTTGGTTGCAGCTGAGCCATTAATGGCTTCATGGTTGTGCAGGGGAACACAGAATTTTTTGTTTTTTACGGAATCTAATTAGAGGAAACAGTTTATTGTCTGTGATTTTTTTTTTGTGTCAACTGAAGCAATTTTGATGAAATAATCCAAATTCTAAGCTTAGATTTGGTTGCTCTTCTCAACCAAATCGAAAGTCACATGTGATTATTTCAAGGAAGGCTGAAAATCCAACTCATTTTCATGTTTTTTACAATTTCTGGCTTGGATAAATGGTGCAATTGTATTGATTCTTTAAAGATAACATGCTTTTTAAACCTGCAGGAAGGTTTACAGGTTGTTATTATGCTGAAAAGTCTCTAAATTTGTGCGATGTGACTGTTGGTTGCAGCTAAACCATTAATGGCTTCATGGTTGTGCAGAGAAACACATAATTTTTTTTATTTTTTTTACAGAATCTGATTAGAGCAAACAATTTATTTTTGGAGAATTTTTAAACGAGACATGTTGAATAAAGTGATTTTAATGAAATAATACAAATTCTAAGCTTAGATTTTGTTGTTTTTCTCAACCAAACGGATGACTTTCAATTTGGTTAGCTGGTTAGTTCAAGGACCATCAGAAAGCTAAAAGATCTGACAAATGTTCATGTTTTTACAGTTTCTGGCTCTAATAAATGGGGTAATTGTGGTGATTTCTAATTTAAATAACATACCTTCTACACCCGCAGCAGGTTTTGGGGTTCAGAAGGTTATTATTGTACGTTAATATGCTAACTAATATCCTTCGTCCTGTGCAGTTTAAGATATTGATTGTACATTTTTTCCTGCAGGACCAGCTGCTGTTCTGCGACGACTGCGACCGAGGATACCACATGTACTGCCTGAAGCCTCCGATGACCCAACCTCCCGAAGGTACCCAAGCTGAAAGCCGCTCTCACAGGCTTCATTATACATCAGTGGTTCTCGTACTGTATATATGTCATGTGCTGTATGTGAGAAAGAGGCCCTGGGCGAAGGCTATATATGGGAAAGAGTGAAGATTTCACCCTCTGTTTCTGTCTGCAGGGAGCTGGAGCTGTCACTTGTGTCTGGAAATGTTAAAGGACAAAGCCTCAGCTTTCGGAGAAGCATAACAGCAGCCTGGAAAACACACAGAATACATGTTTAACTGGTCGACAAACCCACATGTTCGCAAAAAACTGCCTCTCAGATGCAATCCCCTACACAAACACACAGTGCATTAGCAGGCTCAGGTGCAGAGATCCTCTACCTCTCATACATCCAAGCAACAGATGCTATCAGCAACCAGTCAGCCAACAGCAGGTCGGCCACCGCTCTACCTCACCACTCAGCAGGCGGCAACAAGCCAAAGCAACATTCAGTCGGCCAAGCACTGTGTCGTACATGTGTGAAATCTGTGTTTATTCTAAGCCAAACGTCTGAAAACGTTTCTGGATGTTTCCACCTGATTTGAATTTATTCGAGTGCGATCTGGAAGGCGGCTGCATCGCTTCCTCCCCTCTCGCTGCTCAGCATCTCCAAACCCGAGCGACTCTGACTGATGTTTGTTTAAGTTTCTCCTTCCAGCTCCACTCCAACGCTGTGTTTAGACTCTGCAGTGACATTCCTCTTTCATATCTGGACAGGCTCAACGTTAGTTATGCCATCCTTCACAGGTTTTTGTCAAGCTGTGGTGAAATTTATGTCCGGCTCTTGAGAGGAAACGGGGCCATAAAACAGACGCGGCTGTCTTTGCTTTTGGAGCTCGGTGACATTTTTAATCCACGTCTGTTTTGTGTATCCTCGCAGTTACCAGGATACTGAGGTGCTCAAAAGATTTACTGTTACTGTGCGTAGAATTATACACTTATTTATGTGTTGCTGATAAAACTCCAGTGTTACTGTCAATCAGTGGTTCCCAAACTTGTTTTAACATGCCCCCCCTTTGGAACAAACCTACCAAAACACATTGCACAGTGACTCCTTAATATGAACATCCATCCATTATCTATAAACCGCTTAATCCTCTGTAGGGCCGCGGGGAGGCTGGAGCTTATCCCAGTCGACTCGAAAAGCAGGGGACACCCTGGACAGGTCGCCAGCCTATCGCAGGGCTACACATAGAGACAGACAACCAAACACACTCTCATTCACACCTTCAGATAGTTTAGAATCATCAATTAACCTCAGCATGTTTTTGGACTGTGGGAGGAAGCTGGAGAACCTGGTGAAAACCCACACTGCACAGGGAGAACATGCAAACTCCACACAGAAAGATCCCAGGCGTCCTAACCGGGACGCGAACCGGGGATCTTCTAGCTCTGAGGCGACATTGCTAACAACAGTGGAGAATGGTCTGACTGCACCTCATTATTATTGGTTGAAAAGGTTTTTTAAAAAAAAAGATGCTCTGGCTTGTTTGTATTTCTTTAAACCAATCACAGTTAGTTTTGGGTGGTGCTAAGTTAAGGATTCAGCTTCAGTGTTCCCTCAAAATAGTGACGGGTGGAATTGTTTGGGGGGACGAAGATGAGCTCTGTTCATAAAATGGATAATCCACCTAACAAACTAGCAGGACTGCGTTACTGCACAACAAAAACCCTCTGCAAAACTTGACATTTTCAGTGTGGTAGGGTTTTCTCGTTGCTTCCCGTAGCCATACACCTGCAATCTACAACCGGTGAATCGGACTATCAGTTAAATAACATTAATATGAACCTTTTTTGCATATCCAGACCTGCCTCCACGTTCGTGTGTCAGTTAGGTAGAATGGTCTGACTGCTCCTCATTATCATTCTGCTATAGCTTGTTTGTGTTTCTTTAAGCCAATCACAATCGTCTTGGGCTGAGCTAAGTGAAGGATGAAGCTATGGGTTTCTTGCAAAAAAATAGAGAGGAATTGTTTTGGTGGAACGTTTGCATGCAGGGAGACGAGCACTGTTACTAAGCCCTATGCAAAACTTGAAATTTCCAGTGTGGCAGGTTTTTGTTGTTTGCAATAATGAGGTGGATTTTGGAAACAGCAACACGCAGATAGCAAGAAAGCTAACTAAAATGAGCGGCCAATGGCAGGCTTATACTCGCAGTCTACATTCAGTAAGTCAGACTATCAGTTAATTAACAATAATATGAACATAATTTCCCATATCCAGACCTGTCAGTGCTGTAGAATGGTCTGACTGCTGCTCATTATCATTCTGCTATAGTAGGAAAAAGTTTGTGTTACTTTAAACCAATCGCATTTGGTGCTACTGCAAAATAGTGTTTGGTGCAATTGTTTTTGTGGAACATTTGCACTCAAGGAGGCAAGAAAATTGCTAATTCACCAAAAGAACCAAGCAGGCCTGCCCTTTTTGCACAATACAAAATAATTTCAGTGTGTAAGTTGCTGGTCGGAGATTGTTGTTATACTGTCTTCCATAGCAAAGGGAATTTTTAAAATGTTAACACACAGATAGCGTGTAAATACAGAAAAAAGCAGGTTCCATTTAGCCTTCCATTAGCTATACCCGCTTTGACCTGTAGAGGCTTCCAGCAATTATAAACAAGTGATATTTCCGTCCATATCAAGCTCATATACAGCTCATGGGAAGTTAACAATAGCCCGACCAGATTTCAAAAGGGATTTTCCATAGGGGTTGACCCATCTTTTTTTTCAGAGCTAATACCAATTGTTAGTAATCAACTTACAGTACCATAGTGTAGCAACTTGTTAATCACAATGTAGCCCTGCTTGAAAGCATACCCTGTATACTTTATCTTCTATTTTCCTCTAAGTGAGACCATAATTTACTAAATAAACAATATTTTTTATTGAAGGAGACTTTAAACTAGAGACTAAAACCATAAACTCATTCGAAAAATATTTACTGAGGTAACAAATTGAGTAAAAAGGAGGCTCATTTTCTCATAGACTTCTATTCAATCTGTGTGGAAGAGTCGCCCCCTGCTGGCTGATAGAAGGAATACGTCCATTTTTTATG
>OMNN01100324.1:29479-43566 GCA_900302755.1 Chromis chromis | reverse complement strand
TTTAGAATAGATGCAGGGTTTGGAACAAAACTTTCATATACGAAAAAAAAAAAAACATTTATCTAGAGCTGCAAATAACAATTTCTTTTATTATCAGTAAATCTGACGGTTTTTAAAAAAAATCATCAGATTGAAAATTGAATCTATAAAATGCAACAAAATAAAGGAAAACAGCAGTCACAGCATCCTCAACTCCTCAACTGTCAAACACTGAAAGACACTCAGTGTAGACATGAATGTGAAAAAGCAGCAAATCCTCACATTTAAGGCACCGGAATCAGTGAGTATTGGTTATATTATTGGTTATATAGTGGTCCCTCGTCTATCGCGGGGGTTAGGTTCCAGAACCCTCAGCTATAGGCGAAAATCCGCGAAGTAGCGACCTTAAATTTATTTCATTATTTATATATATTTTAAGGCTTTATAAACCCTCCCCACACTCGCTGAGTGTGAGCAACACTATGCGCAGTGATCACACGTCGATGTGAAATGGACAAGGCGAGATGCTGAACTCATGTTATATGCGGGAGACAGAGCGCCCAGGATACAGAACACAGTGCTCTGCTTGGTATATACAATTTAAAAATCTGCGATACAGTGAGACCGCGAAAAGTGAACCGCGATATGGCGAGGGACTACTGTACACAGATCAGGCATAACATTATGACCACCTGCCTAATATTGTGTTGGTCCCCCTTATGTGGTCAAAAATGCTCTGAACCATTAGGCATGGACAATAGGACCTCTCAGGGTGTCCTATGGGGTCTGGCACCAGGATGTTGGCAGTGGATCCTTTGGGTACTCTGGCTTGTGCAGTGGGGCCTCTGTCAATCAAACTTGTTCCACTGCATCCTGTTGATGCTTGATCAGAATGGGGTCTAGGACGTTTGGAGGTCAAATCAACATCTTGGGCGATTGTCATGTTCCTCAAGATGTTCCTGATTGTTTGATGTTTTTGCCATGTGGTGGGGTGCATTTTCCTGCAGGGGTGGGCCAGTGACATTTGGGATTTCCATTTGCATGAGGGAATGTGCTTGTTCAACGCAGATGCCAAAATCCAAGGTTTTCCAGCAGAACACCACATAGTACCTATATGATCAATGTTATTCACTTCACCTGTCAGTGGTCATAATGTTGTGGTTGATCGGAGTATTGTAACATCATGACCGTATATACAGTAAGGTCCAGTTTTCTTTTTTGCTCTAAAATCTTCTGTTTTCATTTTCTAGTGGATCTGCAGCAGCTAACGCCATATCCCAGTACGTCCTGGCTGTGTTCTTATATGTTTACATCTGCATCAGAGGGCTGCATAAAGCTACGTGGGGAGGTCAGTTTGATCGCATCTGTATCTTTAACAACAACTTGTTTGGGATCTACCTTTGTCAATTGCATTAATTCTCTCAATCTTTCATCATTCAGCTTTTGCACCAGTGGTTGTCCATTGTAAACATACCAGTGTGTAATGTTTCACAAAATTAGTTAGACTCTATAACTGTGTACTGCAGTGTGGAGGAGAGGTTAAAGTGGTGATGCAGCATCACTTTTGAGACTGCAGGTGTTTCTGGTAAACTTAAAGCTCATGTTATGATTTCTAAAACACATATCTTCTATCAGCATCTGTGTGTCTAAACATGAAATGAAAAGATGATTTTAAAGAATTGACTTTAGCTGACATATTGTGACCCTCAGGTTGGTCGATGGACTGCCTGCAGGAGTGGGGACCCTTTGTTAAACTGGCTATCCCCAGCATGCTCATGCTCTGTCTGGAGTGGTGGATGTTTGAAATTGGATCATTCCTGGCCGGTGTGATCAGTGAGGTGGAGCTGGGAGCCCAGTCAGTCGTGTACGAGCTGGCAGTCATAGCTTACATGGTAACTGTATCCTGCCCCCAGCTGTAGATTCTATGCATGTGTGTGTAGATTTAATACACCTTTGGGAGTTGCGTAACATTTTTCTCCCATCAGAGTCCGCTGGGATTCTCAGCTGCTGCCAGTGTGCGGGTTGGAAATGCTCTCGGTGCAGGAAACATCGAACAGGCCAAGCTGTCGTGTAAAGTGCCCATTGTCTCTGGATGTAAGAACCAACACACACAGCACGTTTCTTACATGTACAGAAAGTAATGAACCACCTGGTGATTTTTTTTACTTCATATGGAGCTTCTAATATGGCATAAATGATCGATATTTTAATATTGAACATAATTGTGTAAAATACATCAGAGTTAGGCACTGTTAGCTCCAGCAACAAATGTCATTCTGACAGTAACCAACTACTATACACCGATAAGCCATAACATTATGACCACTGACACCCCACCACATGGCAAAAACATCAATCTATCAGGAACATCTTGAGGAACATGACAATCACCCAATATGTTGATTTGACCTCCAACCTTCCTAGACCCCGTTCTGACCAAGCAAGTTTGATTGACAGAGGCCCCACTGCACAACCCAGAGTATCCAATGGATCCACTGCCAACGTCCTGGTGCCAGACCCCATAGGACACCCTGAGATGTCCTCTTGTCCATGCCCAATGGTTCAGAGCATTTTTGACGAGATAAGGGGGACCAACACAATATTAGGCAGGTGGTCATAATGTTATGCCTGATCGGTGTACATGCTGCTGCTGTACAACTATGTAGGTAGCATGAGTGGCCTTGTTAAGATTAACCGTCTAAACTCCAAGCAGGTTTTGGGTATTTTTTTGAGGGAACAGTATAACAAAGTCTAGAAGGAGAGCAAACTTCAAAATGTCTTCTGTGCAGTATAACAAAGTTATATTGCCTGAAATCATAAAAAAGAAAGAACAAAAGTTGAATTTCTTTGATTATTCATTATTCAAAAATGGGGAAAAAAAATGGAATCCACATGAACGGTATTTTTCGCAGTGCCTGAAGGTGTTCCCAGTACTGGATAAAGAAATGGTGGTTCCACACACTACAGATATTTTACTACTTCCATTTTTAAAATTTGTTTCCACATATGTCTCCTGTCTGCTCTGTGTAAACACAACCTGCAGTTCAGCCAAAAAGTCCCCGAATTTTTGTGACATGACTGCTGGTTGCCAGAGGAGTTTGGACATCCTGACAATAGGGAGTTATAATAATCTAATCTTGAAGTCACAAAAGCATGAATGATTTTTTCAGCATCTTTGAAGGACAGAAAGTTTCTAATTTTGGCGATGTTCCTTAAATGGAAAAAGGCGGTCTTGGAGACATGCTTAGTATGGGAGCTAAAGGACAGATCCTGATCGAAGATAACACCCAAATTCCTCACGTCACTGTTGGAGGTTAAAGAAATATTATCTAAGGGAATTAAACCACTAGAAAAGTTTTAGTGTTAAATGATAGATCAAACTTTAAATGTCTCAGTAAGGTGTTTGTAGCGTCAGTGCACCTTGGCATTGATTCTCCAAGTCTGTGGAAGTCCACTACAGGGATTAAACTCCTTTTTTTTTTTTTTATCACTATAGGGGTCAAGAATTCAGGTTTTTCCTTTCATTTGTCACCCATCTGTATACTCACAGCAGCAGTGTGCAGTGGGTTGATTCACAGTAACTATAGCATTGTTACTGCTCTAACTAACAGGAGCTAAGGGGCTAACTGCAGTAGTTGTGGCTACTTACTTGTTTAAGAGAGGCGAGAGGGTGTCGACAACACAACCATCATAAAATGTAATAATATGAAATAAAACGTGTAATTATGAAAAGAAAACGGACTTCTGCAAGAGAAAAATATTTAAATTAATATGTAATGAGTAGAAATGAGATTAATAACATTCTTCTGTTATAAAAGATTTCACAATAATGATCACAATAATAATAATTTATTCTACTGTTTCACAATGTTGGTTCATTTACACCTTTAACACCATTTTTTTATTTTATTTACAGTAATATTAAACACATATAGCTTCAGGGACATTTGTATTATAATATGCTTGACTCTGAATTCACAAAAAACACAAAAACAAACATCTTTGCATAAAGTATGTGAAAATATTTGCACTGGAAACAGAACATACGTCATAACACATGAGAAATGCATGACAGGAGTCCATAAATGCAGCAATAATAAAGTGAAATTTTTCATTTATTTAAAAACTTGGATCAGTGTGAGTCATATTGACTCAGACAACCATAAAGTGCTGTTTCTTTCTTTGTTTTTTTGCTCTGTATCTATGTAAATGGAGTAAATTTAACCAACAGATGGCAGCTCTGTGCTGAGAAATAGTCTGCAAGGTTATCAGAAAATTGGGAATGTATTCATATATTTGTGATAATGATTTATATAGATTTATTGTACTCCTCAGAGTCAATGAAAATGAAATCCACAAAATGCAGCTGTGGTTTATTTTAAATGTATTCTTGATGATGCTATAACATGCTCAGATTTAATATAAGAACCACATCTGTAAACAATTGGTTCTCATCATCACTTTTCTCCTTTGATTTTAATATATAATCAGTTTTAAACTACATTTTTATTTAGTATTCTACTTTTTAAATAAAATCTCCTGCCTTTCTTGTTGCAGTCATAATTGCATGCTTCGTTGCAGCTGGTTTGGCCCTCTGTAAAGACGTCATCGGATACATTTTCACCTCAGAGCAGTAAGTAAAATCTAATGGTGAGAGAATAATTCACTTATTTTGTGTTTGTTTAGTTGCAGTCGATGTGCCAAAGCAGGTTGATATTTGTTACTGTCCAGACTGTTAAACATTAACTCAGGTCATCGCCTTCATGCCGCCTCACAGACACTGAACTCCTGATGGATGATGCCAAATAAAACACAGCTATTCATTCCTAGAGTTCAGTGTCTGTTGCCCAGTTTCATCTAACTGTACCTAATTAAACCTCTTTACTCAAAGTAGCTTTTGGGCATGTTCTCCTCCTGTCACAATTTTACTCACTGTGGTTTAAATTTTTCTCTGCAGTGTAACTAGAAGGAAAGAACTCAGGAAACTCTTTATTGCAACATGACACAGTCAGAATGTCATAAATCATAAAAGAAGAAACCACAAAAGTGGAATTACAAAATTTGAAAGAAACTGGAATCAGCATGTGCAACTGTTTTCCAAGTGCCCACAGGTGTTACCAACACTGGGAAAATAGATAGTGACTCTACGTACTATAGATATTTACATTTTTGATTTGTCTCCTATCTGCTCTCTGTATACACTGCCTGCAGTTCCACCCACCTCAGCACCTCAGTCACATGACTGTTGTTCGCTGTAGAGTCACTTATGGTGTCTCATTTGTGTCAAGGAGCACAGAATTTTTCTTTTTTGCAGAGTGTGGTTACAGCAAGTGGTTCAGTTCAAATGTCTTGTTTTCATTAAATTTCACTTTCTGTTTATCAAATTTGTCTGGAGATGTTTTCAAAATAAAGATGAAGATTAGATGGACTGAATCTCCATCTGTGTGTTTTTTAGAGAGATTGTGCAGAGGGTCTCTGATGTCCTGATTATATTTGCTTTCACGCATCTTGCTGATGCCATTGCGGTAAGACACAATCTTTATTCAGTATTCAGAATTTCTAAATAATATTGACACATACAGTTGTGGAAAAAAGTTTACATACTGTTGTAAAGACCATTTACCTGTATATTATGGCAGTCTTGAGTTTTCAATTACTCCTATTTCCCTAATGATGAAATCACAGAAACCCATGCGTCTTTATTACAAAAAACAATCATGCATTTTGGTTCATAGATTTATATGACTAAATATGTTGGGTCAAAACTATACATACAGCAACCTGAATTATTAGTTTTGGTGATGCAGAAAGTTGTGTTAATCATATTTTCTTAGTGGCATTGCCTCTCAACTTCTCGAGCGATTATGATTGACTACAGCTGGGGACTCCTCTGAGCCAATTTAAATAGGGCCCATTTGATACACTTACTAGACTCATCCACAAACACTACAATTGGAAAGTCTGAGAAGCTTAGCACAGAACTGAAAGAGCAAATCATTAACTTGAACAAGTCAGGAAAATCACTTGGAGCCATTTCAAAACAGCTACAGATCCCAGAATCAGCTGTGCAAACAATTTGTAAGTATAAAGGGCATGGTACAGTTGTGTTATTGCCACGATCAGGAAGAAAACACTATCATCTGCTGCTTAAAGACAATTGGTCAGGATGGTCAAGAGTCAACCAAGAATCACCAAAAAGCAGGTGTGCAATGAATTAGAAGCTGATAGAACACAGGCGTCCACAGTGTTTTACATCAACATGAGCTGAGAGGCTGCCATAAAGAAGGAAGTTCTTCCTCTAGAAGCAGCATCTCAAGACCTTTGTTGCTGATCACATGGACAAAGAAAAGGCCTTCTGGAGGAAAGTTCTGTGGTCAGATGAAACAAAAGTTGAAGTATTTGGCCACAATGTCCAGAAATATGTTTGAAAGGAGAGAAGATGAGGCCCTTAACCTCAGAAACACCAAACCTACTGCCAAGCATGGTGGTGGCAGTATTAAGCTCTGGGGCTGTTTTGCTGCCAGTGGAACTGGTGCTTTACACAACGTAAATGGAATAATGAAGAAAGAGGATTACCTCCACATTCTCCAGGAAAACCTAAAATCATCAGCCAGAAGGTTGGGTCTTGGATGCAGTTAGGTGTTTCAGTTCTGTCAAGAGGAGTGGTAAAATATACAACCAGAAGATTGTGGACAGCTAACAAAAGTGCCTTGTTGAGGTGAAAATGGCCAAAGGACATTTAACCAAATATTACCATGACTGTATGTATATTTTTGACCCAGCAGATTTTGTCATATTCCCAGAAGACCTATAAAAAAAATCGACGAAAGAACCAACATGCATGCCTGTTTTTGCAAAAGAGATGGATGTGTTTCAATGATTCTATCATAGAAAATTGAGATTTAACAGTCATTGAAAACTCAAGAATGCCATAATATACATGATCTTTACATGTGTATGTAAACTTTTGTTCAAGACTGTATAAAATATGATTTGACTAAATCTGTGTTTATTTTTGTCAGGGAGTGACTGGAGGTGTTCTCAGAGGAACAGGAAAACAGCTGATCGGTGCTCTGTGCAACCTGGTGGGATACTACTTCATTGGCTTCCCCATCGGTGTGTCACTGATGTTTGCAGCCAAGATGGGGATTGTAGGTAAGGATGGATTATCATGTACTGCGACTACAAAGTAGCCTCGCTTCCTGCTTTTCAGGAAAACCACTGAACTTCTCCTCTCCCCTCTGCGACAGGACTGTGGACTGGACTTACAGTTTGTGTTGTAGTGCAGTCAGTCTTCTTCATCATATATTTGTACAGGCTTGATTGGAAGAAGGCTGCTGAAGAGGTGCGTACCTGCGTCGCTTTGTACTTTTTTTTTTACAACCAAAACATGCTATGAACAGTTGCCCTTGCCTCTAATCAGGCTCGTGTGCGAGCAGGAGTCCAGGTTAAAGAAGAGAAAGAGATAGTCGGGATGGAAAATAAAGGTGAGTTGTGAAACACCAACTGAAGCACATCTTGTGTTACAGTATCTCGTTAATACTAAAGCTTCTCTTTCAAACCTCTAGACTCTAATCACAACCAGACCCAGGTCATTAACTCTCCATCCAGTTGTGAGAGGCCTGAGGAGGAGCACACATACCAGGAGGTGGATACTCCAGGCCAGGTTAAATCCACCACCACCACAGTGGGAGATGTTCTGTCAGTGACGCAACTGGTTCTACGTCGGGGCTTTACGGTGCTGATCATGGTTATTATACTTGCTGCTGGAGTCATCGCCAGCGAATTCCTCACCCAGCTGTTCAAATGACTCCTCTGATGATGTAAAGCAGGCAGACTGATGGCTGTCAGGTCTGATGGCACAAAGTTACCTTAGATTATATATATATTTGTTAACCGTGGATCACCTTCTCTCATGAAAGAAGCAAAAAGAAGATCCACCTGAGGATCAACAGTCTTCAACTTTGTGCAAAATTTAGCCAACAGCCCTGACATATAGAGTATAACTGTGCAGAGCCAGACAGCTGAATCTAACAAGATGAAGAGCCGAAGAGATCCACATGTTCATCGAGGGCTTTAAAGCTGCTGTAGGTAGAAATCTGGAAAAAAACAAAACAGAATTTGAAAATGAAGCTAAAAGCCAACATTGATTTGTGGCTTCACCCTTAAATCCCACCCTCCTGAGTAAAAGGCATATACCTAAGGCCAGTATTAGACTTTCCAGGTACATAAGGGTCCATGAGTTGTAAATTTCATTATCTCCCCAAGTCTGCAAAAGTCCACGGATGTCTGCAGGACAGCTCAAAATTTCTAACAATAGTGTGAAGAAGTGTTCGTGCGCAGAATATGTCCTACTGTACATGCATGGAAAGGAGTCGTCCAAGCAGACTCCTACAGATGACAAAAGTAGTATAAAAACAACTGTATGTTCACAGCTGTCCATGTGCGCATCAAGGAAGTATAATCACGTCAAGTTAGGTCAGATGTATTTATAAAGCACCTTTCACCAAAATGCTGCACAATTAAAATAGCAATCCACAAATAAATAATAAACCACAATGATGAATCGGAACAAAAATAGAAAATGGAAGTTGAAACACAGTAAGGGATGTAGTCAGGATGTCGAGCTGTAGTTGTAATTGAATGCAAAAGATAAGATGGACCTTTGCCAGAGACTTAAAGGTTTCTAAAGTCTAAGTGGTTCTTATTTGAAAAAGTAAACTGCACCAGAGATTAGGAGCAGCCACTATGAAGGCTCCACCGCCTCTATTTCCGTGCCTGGATCACAGAAAATCCAGGAGTATCTTGTAGGTCGACCTCAGTGCTCAAACTGGGGTATGATGATGTAAAGGTTTTGTTCAGTAAGGTGCGCCAACCCATTTATAACCTTTAAAACAAAGAACAAAATCCTCAAATCAGTCCTGAAACAGACAGAAAGCCAGTGGAGGGAGGCCAGTACTGCTGTTATGTGTTTTTACTGTTAAAAGAAGCAGTGTTTTTTAGCAGCTGCACACGCCGAAGAGATGTCTGCTTTGTGCCCACTGAGCTGATCTGATCACTCCAAGGTTTGTCGCAGAAGATTGATTGTATGAAGCCATAGTGCCAAGTCTGCCATCAGGGTCATTCAAAAGATCCGGTCAACCAAACATAACAATCTCCGTCTTATTTTCGTTAGGACTGAGAAAGTTTAAATCCAGGTTTTAATATATTTGAAGCATTCCTGCAAGGGCTGCACTAAGTCTGTCTAATTGTATATCGTCTGCATAGCAATGAAAAAAAATTATGTTTAGGCCCAAAAAAGCACCAAATACAATGAAAACATAATTGGGCCCAAAATGGAGGCTTGAGGGACACCACAAGTAAGTGGGGCTGCAGTCGAAGAATATTCGCCCATGTGAACTGAAAAGCTAAAGTCTGTCAGGCTTAACCCATTGCCCCACCACATCCTGCTTGTACTTTGTTATTTATATAGTCTGAAATGAACAGTGAAAAGCCATGTGATTGGCTAAGATATCCTGTCACACAGTTATATTTTCCAAAGCAAGAAAACTGAGCCAGGAGAGCAAGAAGCCTAGTGTCCACTCAAACTACTTGAACTGCAATATGCTGAATGGTTAGTATGCATTCTTTTAGCCAAACGGTGGCCAAAAAATACTGTCTACCCCCTCTTACTTGGCCTGCTTATATTGAATTTGATGTAAATGAGTAACATCAGGCTGGCATTTACTGTCTAAGTTTGCCAATTGCTTCATGCAAACTCTCAACCATGGTATTGACTGCTTATTTCAGCCATGATGTGTCTTCTAGTGCATAACAAACACCATGAGGACATGTTAACAAGGTAGAAATCTATTTTCACAAGATGTCACTGAAAGCATACCTCCACGTCAGCAAACAATTTGTCAATAAAATATTATGAATGAAGAAGATGCCAATCGGCTAACCCACGTCTTGACAATTCAGGTGCAGGACAAACATATATAAGAGCAAGGGTGAGACTCACTGCTTAATGAATCCTAAATAGAAACCTGTCAGAGAATTTCGTAAAAAGCTCTTTGTAATGGCTGAACCAGGAAACATCCAGCCAAATCAAGCATGGTGTTATAAAACCAAAGGAAAAAACACTTTTTAAACTTTATCTTGGGTCCAAAACACCAAACTTTTTAATCAGTTTCATCTTTTTTTTTGGCTGAATGGTGACACTTGCTTATAAGAAATTTGTTATGACTCCTTATGACTACCATGATCTTACAGCTTTCCATTTGTTTAATGCGTGCCTTGATACTATGCCTTTAATTTGCTCAAAAAACAAAACTGAAACCGCTGTGAGTAGGGTCGTTCCTTTCCCTCCTTTTTCCCTTTGGGCTTCAGAAAAGCAAAACATCCCTCTCTGATCTTTGAGGACATCTGCTTTTGGACTTGGCAAACCATTTTGGGATTTTCCCTTGTTCCAAAAGCTTGACAGCGCTTCAGTTGTTAACGTAGGATTGAACAGTGGTTTTCGAGCTTAGTAAACAGTTAATTCTAAGATGTATTGATTTTACAATAACTTTTTTGAAATGTTTACATTCTGTACCTTCTGACCAACTGAATATAAATTTGGGAATATTTTTTAGCTGCAAGACGCACATAGTTGCATCACAAGATTAAATGGAAAAACTCCTTATTTTGTCACCAAAGGGTTGCTGTTGCTAGAACAAAACATAAGAACTCTACTGCTAGGGTATTTTGTTGTTTATTTCAGATTCCTTTTTGTTTCAGAGTATTGTTTTAGTATATATGTAGTATTCAGTGTGCACCCAGAATCCAGCGCTGCTTGTTTTATTTACTTTCATCAATGTTTGTCACAACAATCAATTAACAAAGGACTTTCTGACTGCCAAATACAACAGACACTAATCAAAATGTAACTCAGAAATACCAAATAAGCATATAAATAAATTGGTAAATAATTAATATATTTGTGTTGTGTGTGTTATAGTCACCATGCTTGTTTCTTGTCTCTTACAAATGTTAGTTCTTTTTGTCTGCAAGGTTTTATGCATTGGATAAATGCACAAATAAGCAGGTGTACAGGTGTTACTGATGAACTGCTCTCCATCTCCATCTATTTGTTTTAGATCTCGACCCTCTGTCCATCTCTGTTACAGTCGCTGTAAACAGACCACAAATCACTGAAGGTGTTGTCACCATTGGACTTATTATGTAGATATGATTCTGGCTGTGCTTGTTGATCTGTTGAACACCTTTCAGCTTTCTGGGTTTACTGCGAAAAAGTAAATGTTTTCCTCTTTTGAAAGTCTCACCTGTAGCTTTCTTTTAGTTTTCTACTTTTGAAAATCCTCTATTGGTTTTATGTCAACAGAAACCCTACACTTCTTTTTTTAGACTTAATTATTTAGATTTGGGACTTTTTAAGAAGTTTGATTTTCTTAACCAAATCCACCCATCAGACAACTGAGAGAGTTTTATATCGCATATAATTGAAAAATTGTCCGTTGATGTATCTAAATGTAGGAAAAAAGATTAATGACATTGCCGAACAGAACAGACGTTAAATGTCTGCCATTGAGGATGACCATAAGCTTTCACTGTTTCAAGGAGGGGCCTATAAATGTACTTTTTATTGTCCTTTTATTTATGTGTCCATCTGCATCTTTGCGTAACTAACCAACACAGAGTGCATCATTCTCCATGACTGACTAAAAATATCCCTTATGGAGAAATCCACAGATTAACACGTATATGTGGTTCCAATCAGGATTTCAAAACTCAATCTATGAACGTGCAGCAGCGTTTTAGTCACTCGGGAAGACAAGAAAACTCTGTCACTTGAGAGCAGGAAACTCTTCAGTCCTAAACTAAAATAAGACAAACACAGAAACCTGATGTTCTCACAAGCAAAGAAGCTTCCCAGATTAAACATATTTTAAAGAAAAACTGAGATACCATTGAGAGCAACATTTCTTCACAGAAGATATTCACGCAAACCCCACAAATCAGTGGCCCTAACAATCAAGGATAAACTAGGCAGGTGTTACCTTCCTGCTCCTGAACTTGACAATTAGATGAAGCTTCATGGACGCCCAACATGGCAGTGATTCAGCTCTAAGTGTGTTGGGTATTAATGTTATTCAAGCCTCAAACAGACAGAGGCATATTGGATCAATGCCCTTACTCTGGTCTCTACAGATGATTTGACCTTTCACTGAATCTAAAAAATACCTTTTTTGTGTTGTTTGCTTTGGTTGTAATTCTTCTGCCCTTTTTAACCAAAACAGAATTTGAACCTAAAACTAAAGAGAGTTGGCTTGCTAAATCTAAAAGATAAATGGGCAGCCAAAAGAGGAAAAATACTGCTGTTTAATGTGGCACAAGTTCAATGTTGTCACAGTATGAATGGTGGTCAGGTGTCAGGGTTGTGTAACACTTAGTGGGAATAGTAGTTATAGTGAGTTCAATAGAAGTTGTGTAAAAAATAAACTAATGGCTGTTTTATAATCCTATTAAGTATAAAATCAGGTGACAAACAGATAAGTTAAAAAAATAAAAAAAAAAAGTTAGATAAAGAAAGGAGGAACAATCATTTAAAAAACAACTAAAAGCGAGGCCCATTGCCAGGATGGGCTTCAATGAAATTGATTGTATGTTGACAATCAGAATCAGAAAAGTGAACTTTGCCTTTTCCTCATCAGACTGAACTTACAGAGCATGTGAGGAGTAATGCCGATGCCAATGTAAATTCAGGAGTGCACATAAAACATGACCTTGAAGTTCTTGACTATGTCAGTGACCTTTGTTCTTGCACACTCTTTGTCTGTATTTGCTGCAATCAGCTTTTCTCCCTGTCAGTGTGCTCTATAGCAGTTCAGCACCATGGTTCTGAATATCCCTGGTGTGGTTGCAGTGGTGCTGTTCTACATCCTGATCCTTGGGACTGGAGTTTGGGCCTCTCGAAAGTCCAGGAGGGCCGAGAGAAAAAGCGATGGAGACAGGACTGAAGTGGTGCTTCTTGGAGACAGAAATATCAGCATGCTGGTTGGAGTTTTCACCATGACTGGTAAGTTGTAAAATGGCTCAATGAATAGGCTAATTATCTTGTAATTAAATATTATCTCATGTCACTTTGCATTGATTTGTAGCCATGGGTCGGTAGCCATCTGGTACCATTTATTTTTTATTTGCACATTGGAGTGCAAGCCAGGAGAAGGCAGCAAATATTGTCTATTGATATTAGATATTAAGCTGCAGCTTCACAAAAGATGCAAATCACTGTGTAGCATTAATTTCTCAGGGACCAAATACAGTGCCTATAAAAAAGTATTCACCCTGCTTTTATTGCTTTTCAACATTGAACAATGATCAGTTTAATTTGGTGTTTTTGACAAGAATTTTCTAAACAGATTCCCACAAAATAATGTCAATTAAATAAAAATGAAAAATGTAAAATAAGTGATTGCATACGTATTCACCCACCCTAAAAGTGACTGACATAATTCAACACAGGTGCAGCCAACTGGTGCTAGAGATCACACAGTCAGTGAAATGGACATCATCTGAGTGTAGTGAATGTGTAGTATAAAGACACCTGTATCTGTAAGGTCCAGTTACTGGTGAGTCAGTACTATTGGATATAACTACACCATGAAAATACAAAAGAACACTCCAAAAGGTTAAGGAAAAAGCATAAATCAGGGGATCGATACAAGAAAATTTCCACGTCACTGAATATCCCTTGGAGTACAGTTAAATTCATTGTTTAAAGAAAATTCATATTAAATCTCAACTAGAGTTCACCAGAGGTCATGTGGGAGACTATTAAGTCAACTAGAAGAAGGTTTTTTGATCTGATGAGACCAAAATTTGGCTTTTTGGCCATCAGACTGGATACTATGTTTGGCGAACACCAAACTCTACACATCATCACAAACACACCATCCCCACCATGCTTCATGGTGGGGATGGTGTGTTTGTGATGATGTGCCGTGTTTGGTGTCCGCCAAACAAAGTGCGTAGTCTGATGGCCAAAGAGTTTTCATCAGACCAAAGAATCTTCTTCCAGTTGACTTCAGAGTCTCCCACATGCCTCTTGCGTTTTTCAACAGTGG
>OMNN01100324.1:7950-29459 GCA_900302755.1 Chromis chromis | reverse complement strand
GGTCATGTGGGAGACTATTAAGTCAACTAGAAGAAGGTTTTTTGATCTGATGAGACCAAAATTTGGCTTTTTGGCCATCAGACTGGATACTATGTTTGGCGAACACCAAACTCTACACATCATCACAAACACGCCATCCCCACCATGAAGCATGGTGGTGGCAGCATCATGATGTCGGGATGCTCCCCACAGCAGGCCCTGGAAGGTTTGTAAACATAGAGAGTAAAATGAATGCAGCAAAGTATAGGGAAATCCTGGAGGACAACCTGATGCAGTCTGCATGAGAAAGGTGGGAGAATATTTGTTTTCCAGCAAGACAATGACCGGAAACAAACAGCCAAAGCTACACAGAAATGGTTTAAAGACAACAAGGTGAATATTCTGTAGTGGTCGAGTCAGAGCCCAGACCTCAATCCAACTGAGAATTAGTCACTGGACTTGAAAAGAGCTGTTCATTCATGATCCCTGTGTAACCTGACAGAGTTTGAGCAGTTTTGCAAAGAAGAATGAGGTTAAAATACAGTGTCCAGGTGTGCAGACCTATCCAGAAACTTCCAAGGGGGGTGAATACTTTTCATCAGCACTGTAATGTTTTGAAAGGGCAGATTGATTCCATTAAATGTTGCTTATGTCATGGACTCTGATTTTAAGATTTGAGGCCTAAGAAGTGAAAGTGAGCATCGCAGCAAATGTCAGTTCAACCTGATGTGGTTCACAGCTCCATCTTTATTTACAGCAGGGTCATTAATAAATGCAGATGTGGTTACTGTGTGGATCATTGTTTTCCCAAATACCATCTTCCACTAGTATGCACAGAAAAATGTGATGACGCTTGGACTTGTAAAGGACAATCTGCTCTCAGCAATATTTGGGCAGCTGTGCAAAAAATACAGAAAATACAGTATATTCTAATCTAAATGTGTGTCCTTTTTTTCTGCAGCTACATGGGTCGGAGGAGGTTTTATTCTCGGTGTGGCTGAGGCGGTGTACACTCCGAAAATGGGCTTAGTGTGGGCTCTAATGCCTATACAATACTCAGTGTCCTTCATAATTGGTAAGATAATTTTACTCTATAGAGGCAAAAGGTACTACAAAATAATGACAAACATCTCATCTACTGGATAAGGTGGTCTTTTCTTTGCCAAGCCAATGAGGGACAGGAGATATGTGACCATGATGGACCCATTCCAGATAAAGTACGGAAAAGTACTGAGTGGAGTTCTTGTGCTGCCGTGTCTGCTGTCAGATGTTCTGTGGGTGTCCTGCACTCTGCTTGGATTAGGTAAATATACTGAACAGTGATAAAGCAGTTTGTCTCATTGGATGCAATTCAAGCATTTAAAATTCTGTTTTCTAACAGGAGCGACTATGAGTGTGATTCTGGACCTGCCTTATGGATATTCTGTGTGGATCTCATCAGCGGTGGCCATCATCTACACTTTGTTAGGAGGCCTTTACTCAGTGGCCTACACTGACGTTATCCAGCTCTCTCTAGCATTCCTCAGTTTGGTAAGTTTTTCTTTAAATATATAAGTACAAAGTTAGAATTTACCCTCTTTTCATACACATCAACAGATTAAAATAGGAACACAAAATGTGCATATGTACATTTTACACATAAAAAAAATTGTATAATTATCACATGCAGGTAATATATATTAATACAATTGACTATGTAGTAAATATGACTTATAAGATGCTCAATAGCACCTTGGATTTTGAAATATTTATAAATTATATGTATGTATATGTGTGTGTGTATGTATGTGTGTGTGTGTGTGTGTGTGTGTGTACACATATACATATGTGCGCACATGTGTAAGCATGTGTGTGCACGTGTGTGTGCATATACATATGCATGTATATATATATATATATATATATATGCAATAATCTGATCCTTTAAAAAACAATAAATTCTGAGAAGCCATTATTGACGCTGTGACCAACACTCATGTCACAAAATTGCAGGGGCTCTTTGGCTGAACTGCAGACTGTGTATACAAAGGACAGATAGGAGACAAGTATGGAAACAAATTTAAAATGTTAGTAGTAAAATATCTATAATGTGTAGAGTCACAGGGGGTGCGAGGCGCTAAAATCTAAAAATTGAGATGCTTTGCGCTTGGCGGAGGTAATCAAACAATTTCAACTTTCATTTTTTCTTTTATTATGGTTTTTGGCATTATAAGTGTGTCGCACTGCACAGAAGACATTTCTGAGTTACCTCTCCTTTTTCATGATTGTACAGTTTCCATAGAGGCGCAGGACTCACAATGAGAAAAAATGTGACGGGAGGAAAAAACTCTCCAAAATTGCTTGGCTGTTCAGAAGGTTAACATCTAACAGAGTACTTGTTTTCCTGAGGCCTTCAACATAATAATCTTAATATCTCTTTGCAGTGGTTGTGTATCCCCTTCCTTATGGTTAACAACACATCTGTAAGCATCACTCAGACTGCTTTCAACCACACATTCCAAGAGCCTTGGGTCGGTTCTCTGGAGCTGGACAGCATCTGGAGGTGGATTGATGACTTTTTAATGCTGGTAAGATGGACACTGATCTGTATTATGCTTCCCTGATTTAAAAAAAACAACAACTTCAAGATTATTCTATAAATAAACTCAGAGTACAGCCCGACGTTTGACAGACAGATAGACCCTTTGGGGTATGTATCTCTCAGAGACACATAAATCACAATCTTTAGAGGCTGATTCCATTTGATTCAGCTGATATTCAATTTAGCTTCTGTTTGACAAATTACACATAACTTGTTAAGTTATAAAATAAAATGTCAAAATATGTTTTTAGCAAATAAAAATAATGTGCACTAATGCACAGTACAACCTTTGACAATCTTTAGGGGGTAACAGATATTATATGATACAATATGTTTTGTTTTGTTTGTAGTTATTCCCTTATTTGATTTTGAAAAGTTACTTATCTGGGGCCTGTTTCACTAAGAGGTTTAACAAATAAACCCGGGTTATTTTAGTTAGTCTGACTTACTTTCAGGTTGTTTCAGTTCCATAGTTTAAGCTCAGTTATTTGAAAACTTATGCTGGGAAACTAACCTGGTCCAGAGCAGGTTAACTGTCAGGTTCAGTCGGAGTTGTTTTTCAACCAGAGCTTCTGTAACACTGATCTGTGAGGAAAACCAAGATTTAACCACAGACTTTCTACTGTGTCTCCATATAATGGGACTTTATTACTCAGTCTTAGTCCAAAAAATCAACTTTACAGAAAATCAACTTCACAATGATAAATGACAAGAGGTAGACTAACATATATGCTCACTTATATGGTATGTGATACTAAGCATTTGGGCTGATGCTACAAAAAGTCTAAATGATGAATAGAATGATAACAATAATGTTAATAATAATAGCAAAAAAGTTAGGCTATTATGACCAGAAATGTAGAATTTAACTTTAACTGATTTGTAAGGTTCATATATGTTTTCCATCTTTTTTGATTGTTTGCTCCGCCCTCATTGGTTTCACCCATGTCTTACCCCTGTGTGAATATATAGTTTTGTGCCACTCCCTGTTTTAGCTGCCATTTCATGTGTTCACCTGAATGTTCACCAGTTCTTGCGTTCCTCATCTGCTTCTGGTTTGTGAAATGAGTTTTTCTGAACCCTTGTGTTGTTTCCTGCTTCAGTTTGTTTACCAGCCATATGTTTTTGGTTAACCTTTGTGGGCTCCCTGTGTTTTTTATTATTATTAATCTTCTGGACTTGAGTTACTTCTGTTATGAAAGCATTCCCCTTGTGTTTTTGGAAATCTGCCTCACATCTTCTGACATCTCCCATAACAAAATGTCTCATCCTTGACGTCATTTCCTCATTAAAGCTCAAACTTCATTTGTTGTGGGCAGCTGCTGCTTTACCTCATCACACAGCTCTCGGATGCTATTGTTTTTTCACTGAATGCTGCTATCGAAGAATTACAAACCTCAGTTCCAGGATCAGTTTCATTTGTCTAAGTCCTGCATTTTTAAATAAACTAGAATATTGCCTGTGACTGGGTAGAGTTATCCGCTATTGAAAGTAGATGCTAACACTATTACTAGTTGTTCCTTGTTTTAAACCTTCTCCTGCAGCTACCATTACTGTGACCATTGACGTATTTTACCCAACTGAAAGTATTCATTTACATGTTGACAGTAAAAAATAATAAAAATAATAATTTAAAAAACAGACCAAATCTGTAAATAACATCTATATTAAAAGTCTGTATTTTTTCAATAAATAAATTGTTCATTAACACTGGGTGACTGACTATTCAAATTTACATTTGACACATAATTTTTTTCCACCATTTTTAACAGTTTTTGAACATTACAGTTTTCCAGTATTTTTTATTTGTTATTTATTTATTTATTTTTACGTGTTTTGATGTTGCATTGAATTGCATTGCATGCATGTAAATAGGTGAAAATTAGCAATAGCTTTTAGTTCTCTGTGCACTACATCAGTTTCATGCTCTGTACTGGAACCATGTTAAACTGCATCGTACCTATGAAATAAGATTACATTCAAATTCAGTTAAAACAACAGATTTGAACCAGGAATATTGCAGTTCATTGTCAGTCTCCTAATCCCACTCAGTCTTTCAATGTTGAGCAACTGCAGTACATACTTAATTGCCTGATCAGAGTTTGTACCAAAAGCAAACACACAAATTACCTATGTTGATCAAATCAGTATTTCTTCTGCACGTTGGCAGCCTTACAGTTGGAGGTGATAGTTAAAGGACCAGTGAGTGGTCATAAAAGTAGATGTAAGCAGACATAATATGGTTGAGGTTTACTGACAAATAATTGAACAGCTGGTTTGTGATGTGATATTTGTGTTCCCCTTGCAGCTCTTCAACAGGATCATTTTTCCTGAACTTTGATGAAAAAATCTTTCACTCTGATGGATAAATGCTCACTATCAGTTTGCCTTTAGCTTATCTTCCTTATTTTTTATTTTTTATTTTTTTATTTGGAAGGGACAGTGCACATTGATGAACAAATGTAAAATTACATATTGTAAATGTGCCAGAGTTAGCAAAAAATGCTAATTTGCATCTGTTATCTCTTTCTGCTCTTTTATTGTTTGCAGGGTCTTGGTAGTGTTGCATTTCAGTGTTTCCACCAGAGGACACTGTCTGCCTCCTCATCACAAACGGCCCAGTGGACCTGCTATGCTGCTGCCGTCATCATTGCCATACTGGGGATCCCTCCTGTCCTGGTCGGGGCAGTCGCGGCCTCCACAGGTGGGAATGAGGAGCTAATGTTTAATGCATTAATTTTAATTTTGCAATATGACAGCAAATGCAGCTCTCCTTTGCTAGTTGTACTTGCACATGGCCAAGAGTGGATGTATGTGTAAAGTATAGTTTACACATCAGGTGTAACACATTTTCCTGCTATATTAAGTTATACTAAGGTTCATATAATGAATGAGTGTTGATAGCGGACAGATTCCCTTATTATGGAAAACTTCAAATATTACTCCTATACCAAAATCAAACAAAGCAAGAGAGCTGAACGACTACAGACCCATTGCTCTAACCTCTCTTGTGATGAAAAGCTTTGAGACTCTTTTAAAGACTTAGATTGTGTCCAGGATTTCCGGCAAACTTGATCCCCTCCAATTTGCCTACCAGGCTGGTAAAGGGGTGGATGATGCAAAGATTTTTCTTTTTGATAAAATATTTAAGCACCTGGAAAAAAATCTCATGCTAGACTTTTATTTGCTGATTTTTCCTCGCGTTTAACAAGATGCAGCCCCATATTCTGATTGAACGTCTTGCTCTCTATTTTAACCTCCCAAATCAAATTTTGTTGCTGCTTTTAAACTTTTTAACAGACAGGGTGCAAAGAGTCTTTGTAAATGGACAGTTGTCAGACCCTATGATTTCCAGCACAGGCTCACCGCAGGGCTGTGTACTATCATCCTTACTGTTCATTATGTACACTGATGCCTGCAGGTCCACACAGGAGGAGAGATATTTGATAAAGTTCTCAGATGACACTGTCCTGCTCTCATTGCTTCAATGCCCTGAAAGTGGCCAGGCAAAACTCTGTAAGATTTTATAGAGTGGTGTGACATCAGTTCCCTAGACCTAAATGTAGGTAAAAACAAAGGAAATGATAATAGACTTCCGAAGGAACACTGAAAAACAAAGCACCAGCATCATTCACGGAGAGGAAGTTGAATTTGTGCACAATTACAAATATCTTGGCACTGTGTTTGACTCTGGGTTAAAATTTGACATAAACACTGACGTCATCACTAAGAAAAGCCAACAGCGGATCTATCTTTTAAGAAAACGTAATTCTTTTAATATCTCTCCGCCCATTCTTTGTAATTGTTATCGTTCCTTTATCGAGAGCCTTTTAACATTCTCTTTTATTTGCTGGTTTTACAATCTCTCAGTCAAAGACAAAAACAGCCTGAACAACATTGTGAAGATAAGCTCAAAAAATATTGGAGTACAGATGCTGTGCTTGAACTCCTTGTGGAGCAGACAGGTGATCTGCAAAGCTCGAAGCATTTTAGGCCTTCCTGATCACATCTTAAGGCATGAATTTTCCTTAATGCCCTCTGGGCGGCGCAATCTCGCCCCTGCCAGGAAGCCAAACAAGTTCTCAAATTCTTTTATTCCAGCTGCCATAAGGCTCCTAAACTTAGGAGAAAGCAGCATTTGAGGTCTGTTTTTATTTGATTTTGTGTCTCAATATTTTATTATTGCTGAACATTCCCTGTACTTTTGGGAAAGCATCTTGTCCTGCTGCTTCCTACCTCATTATAGAGGCTGTAAATCCCTCTGTGGTTGTTGTGTTACCTGCTATTGGCACTGACAGATAGCTGTGATTATTTGTGTTGTTGTATGACTGTTGTATGCTGTACTCTTTATTCTTCAAAGTGGCAGGTGCAAACCTAATTGCCCTTCTGGGATAAATAAAGTTTTCTGAACTGAACTGAACTCTGCGTGAAAAACAGGAAATGAGAGCAAATATCACCATCTCCAGACTGCTCACAGACTGACTTACTCTGGCATTGGATCCACAAGATAAACAGATTGATCAACTCAGACTATACAGCACTAGACAAAGTCAACATAGCCTGAGAGTGGGCACCCTGATAGCTTAACGGTTATGTCGCGTGACCCAAGTGCTAAGGCATAGCGGCTGTCCCAGGTTCAATTCTGACCTCGGGCATTTACCGCATGTCCTTCCCCACTCTCTCCTGTTTGCAACTCTATCCACTGTCCTATCTAATAAAGGCATAAAAGGCCAAAAATAAATCTTAAAAAGAAAACATTGCCTGAGATTGCATAAGTCTGACCTGCATTAGAAGCATGGAAAAATCTTTTGCTGTCCAAAAAGAAAATTTGAGCAAAACAGAGTTTGCCAGTGAATATACAGGCAAGGAACAGCCCTTGTAAAGTAATATTGCTCTGGACAGATAAAGATAGAGTAGTTTGAAATGTATGAAATCTGCAACTCATCAAAAAGTGCTTTAAGATAATGTGAGACCATCTGGCTGAAAGTTGAAGCTGAACCAGTAGTGGACCTTTCAATAAGACAGTGATCTGAAGCACTCCATAAGAAGAAATGGAGGAATATGGAACAGCATCTCAGTAGGATTCAAATCTGGGCTTTGAATCCTATCGAGATGCTAAAGGGGAATTTGAAGTAGGAAGTACATGCAAGTTGTTTTTATTTGGTTTTGTTTTTCCCTGCTCCTCTCCCTTCCTCAGTCTTTCTGTTACCTCATTTCCTTTCAGTGTGTGGCTGAGGGTGTGGCTCGGCTCTCTGCACCTGGCTAATGAGACATACCTGCAGCTCATCTCACCTCATCAAGTGCTCTATAAAACGAGTGCCAGATTGTTTTGTGACTTTTTGGTACTGTCACAGCAGCTCTCCGGCTCTCACCTGTGAACGAGCTGAGTGCAATTCTCTAGTGCTTCCATGGGCAGATCCTCCAGTGTGCCTCGTTGCAAACTGCTGATTCACCTCACCTGTGCTCCAGTGTTTTACATGCTTACATTTTTATTTCTACACCAAATTTTTGGCAGCAATTGCGGACATATTCACTGAAATGTCTGACCCTATTTGAAAAAGAGTTCCTTCTTTTAAGATACAATTGACAGTGGCTGTGTCTACGTACTGCTAACTTACTTCTCACACATGCAATTCCAACTGCCAGTTCCTATTAGCACACACTTTAAAATGCACTTTATAGATGAATTATTGACCAAACTGAATTCTCCATGAGGCATTAAATTAGGTCAATAAAATTACAAAAATCTTCCCCCACAAAAACAACCGTCTACAGACCCACGGAACAATACATTCATCTAATTAAACACAGTTTACCTGCCATACTCCTACAATAGCATTAGCAATGAGGATGAGGAGAATGACGAAGGGTTCAACAAAGGCCGTGATCGTCCCCTCTCCTTCTTCAAACCATGCCAGGGTCTATGAGACATAAACAAGGCACAGAAAAAGCTGAAAGCTTGTGTGCAGTGTGGTACTTATTTCATTTATAATTTGTAAGTTTACAGCTGGTTTAAACTGACATATAGTATGCTTAGAGAAACACACAACTCATACAAACATTTGTTGTATAAATGCTTGGTAATAATTGTGTATGTGACTGCATATGTGTTGTGGTTATGTTTGCTTACAAATGAGATGCATGCAGCCAGCAGTAAGATTCGAACCAACAGGTCTTCAAACTGTTCCAGGACTAACTCCCAGAGTGACTTCCCTGCACACAATGAGAAGAAAGAAGCACACAAACAACTTTAGGTGAGGTAGCAATACAGCGATAAAGCTGGTGTGATAAGGAAAAACAAAATATGAGAAACAGAATAGACATTGCACATGGAACATTGCTGGTTTCATCAATCTGTTAAAGTGACAGCATTCTAGTAATTCAGACAGAGGTCACTTTCAGTTAATATTCGTCACGACCTCGTGCAATGATACCTCCTGCGTTGCCGGAGAGAGATGCAGTATGCATATTATATTTGACATTCACGAAACTACACAATATACCAAGTGATGTACAATGCATTTTAATGCAATACCAGACTAAATCTAAATTAAGAGCAGCTAATAAAAGTGTCCAAACAACTAACAACCTATGTATCCCTGATTTCTTAAAACAGTGAAACTGAAAGCTCAGGATTGTTATTTTCTATATTTAGATATTTTATAAAATAAAACTAAATAATGTTGCTGCTGTTTTGGAAATGCGTGCAGCTCCCTCTCTTTGAAAACACTTGTGGATCCTACCGCTGTCTAAAGCTCCAGGTATGTAATGAACTAAAATAGTCCTTAACAACTGGAAACTAAACTGCGATTCTGTGTGTGACAGCTCACCTATGTGATGTGAAGACAGGTAAGCTTACACAGTGTGATTTGCATTCAGATCCTGGCCCGCACTCTCCATGCTCTTCCGTGGACAATTTAAAAGGATTCAATGAAGTCACTGTTGTTCAACTTGCACAAATGCGCGCAACTCTCTCTTTAGTGATGCACATACGGGACTTACTGCTAGTCATCATTGGTAAATATTATTATTCTTTAAGCTGTTTGTGTCTGTCAGTGAATTTTAATTATACACATGGACATTGTATTTTGTAGCCTCCGGGCATGTTTGTGTAAGTCAGCTCGACAAAAACTAAAACCCCAGTCAGAGTTAACGAGTAACATTAAGGTAGTTATCAACTTTCTTTGTCAACTCAGGCTTTCTGCTTCAAACTCTGTGCGTGTTCACACAAAGGGGGGGTTTATCGCGTCTTGTGACTCTTCTTCCCCACAAAATGAAGCGATCGTGTGCAGCTGCTTCAGTCAGCAGGCTGTTTTAATGGAGAACAATGAAGAAGAATAAAATGTATGACGGTAAAAAGTGCTGCTACTGCAAATGATGCAAGACAGGGATGTTTGTAGAACACTGTTAGACGTGTGTAATTTGAGCAATAAAAACATATTTGTATCATTTCTGCATCACCAAATACATGTCGGCTTCCCATGGCAACACGATGCAATGATTTTAGTAACGTACAGCTTAACAGGTTTGCAGATACAACATATTCCCTCAGCTGAGAATCTGTATTGCTCATAAATAATCATCAGGAAACAAGAGAGACACTTGTTACAGCCGATTTAAATACGAAACTCTGAACATAACCTGCTCCGGACCAGGTTAGCTCTACAGCATAACTTACCATGGTGATCTAGCAGGTTAAAAGAGAGACACCTTAGTGATACTGAAAACTCGGACTTCAGGCTCAACATACCTCGCAAAGCTAATCTCACTTCATAGAACAGCCCTCAGGCCTAGCTTGACAATTATTTATTTGTGTGCTGATTTGCAACATTTGTTTGCTCTGCTTTATTTTCCTTACCCACTCTGGAATCCTTTTCAACCATACACACCTCCTCTTCTGCCTTCTGGAAGCCATCTAGATCACCTCCCTCTACACATCTGGATAGCCTGCCTCACAGATTCCCGACTGCCTTTGCCCTACCCCAATCTGCCAGCTAAATTTAGTTTAGCCACTAGCCTTGTTTTTGCAATATAGTATTACTCTAGTGGTTGTCCTTGTTTCATGTTACTTGGGCTTAGTTAGCCTTTAGCTCTTTAGCTTAGTCTTCTAACATTCTGTACCTTGCAGTTAGCTTATCCATTTTTGTTGTTAGCCCTGTAGCACTTGGCTCTAATGGGTCAGCCCTATGTTCCCGTTCTTCTTTCACTGAAAATTTAGAAAATTAGGCCCTATGTTCCCACATGTCTCACATTTCTAAGACCCCGTTTCAGGTAGGGAAAATGCAGATACTCCATGCGGTTTGGCCTCTCATTTACATGAAAACCCAGTTTTTATCTTAAGAAAACAATTATTTCTAAAAAAAAAAAAAAAAAGGGAACATAGGGCCTAATTTTGAAAAATATCTTAGGAACGTGGGAACATAGGGCTGTGGAAACATAGGCACGCTCCCGGTTCTAGCTGCACTTTCTGCCCTGTACCGGAAGCTTCAGCCCAGTCTCGTCTGGCCATCTTTGCTAGCTATACTTGCATCTATTGTTAGAATGTAGCTCTGAGTATCTTGTGTTCTGTACCAGGTAGTCACTCTCCATGAGAACTGTTATTATCTTGTGCATTTGACGCTAGGCCCCTCTTAGTTCAGTGTTAGCCTGCTAGTCTAGCCTATTGTCTGTTAGCCTTCTTGTTAGCTTCCAGTTTCCTTGGGTATCCTTGTGGTAAATTTCTGCACTTGGGTTCTCTGATACCATGACATATGCATATCATGAAAGATACAGATGGATCACTTGCCTTCCTCAGCTGGCAATTCTGCAAGAAAATGCACAAAGAAAGAATTAAATGGCAATGGGAAATAGAAAACTAGACAAAATACTAATGGCAAAAACACAAAAATCTGATTCAGATTGAAGGGACTGTATACTAAATGTGTATATATTATTTTATAGGGAATATTTATTAAATGCAATTGTATATTGTAATATAACATTAGTCTGACATGTAATAAACACAAGATGGCTACAGCAGCTTGTCTACATGCTGTGGAAAAAAAATGTAATGACATTCCAAGAACAAACAAAAATGATTTGTACCATTGGGTCCCCATCTCTCCCTGGTCTTCTTCAGCTGCTCGCAGCTCAGGCCTGTAGATTCATTTACCCCGAAGAAGCCCAAAACCTCCTCCACCGTTTTCGTATGAGCATTATCCATCACTGTGGAGAAAAGGAGAAAGACGAAGGGATATCAGTCCATATTGACACTAAGACACTTATCTTCTGTTTGTGTCTGTTCCTAGGATTTAATGTTTTCTTTATGTATTAAATATTTGTAGACTTTATTAGAAATATACCTGAAAATTCAGTTTTCCTTACAATTATGTTCTTGTTGGTCCTATTATGAGTTAGAGCACACTGACTGGTACTATTCTTTTTTTTTGTTTAAAAAATAAAATTTAAATAAAGTAGTATTGTTCACATACTGGATAGGTAGCCTGCTGCTTTGATGTGTTTTAGACACCTGCAATAAAATCACACACTGTAACAGCATTTGTTATCTGGAGAATCATATGTACTGTATAGCCAAGCAACCACACAAACAAGAACCCGCAGAGACTGAAATACCCTAGAGATAGGAATTACAGGCCAAGGGATGTGAGCTAGCACTGAATAAAAAACTCTTTGTGATGCATCACATTGGATAATAACTTCTGCATTGTTTATTTAATCCTTCTCAGCAGGACTACTTGGCCTTGGACGTTGTTCGACTCCATTCAGATAATGTGAGAATTAACGCTGTATTTCCTACTGATAAATGCGAGGTACCAATTCGAACAGGATTTATGGCTTTCTACAAACTGGTAGGGGCCGGTCGTCAATTTGGCGAACATCTAATGCACCAAGTAGGCATTCGATAATAGAATTAGTAATGGAAGGGTAAGCTGTTATTTGCCGTGTGCAAACGAGCAGCTTGAAATGAGTCAAACGTTCAACATCATTCAAGTGCCACATGCTTGAACAATTTATAAAAAAGATTCTGATCTCAATTATTTGTAAGGGCCCTAAAACAGAGGTTGTATGATGTAGGCCTGTGTTCTACACAAATGGCTCTCGAAGATCGCCCCAGAGTCACTAATGCCAATTTCTGCACAAAACCCCACCAATCATACTAATGACACATTATAATGATAACACTTTTGGCCATGTGTTCAGTGTTACACATGACGTATAACTACCCTGACTTATTCAGCATACATAATGGCAGATACTCGGACATGTTGCTCACGACTGATGATGTTTGCCAGCAATTTAGGATGTCAACATAATTAACTGGTTATACACTGATACAATGTCAAAGAGCAGGTGAAAAATCACCGCACGCTTTCGATCCACAAGCTAGCAGTTAGCTAATAAGCGACAAAGATGTATGTGTAGGTGACTAGCCAACACGCTAGTCAGCTAGCAAAATATACTAACGTTAATCCTCCGGAGATGAACAGGTTGCCTACCAGAGCAGTCGTTGCGCCCGAGTGTCGTCTGTCGACTACAGTTTGAGGAACGCGTGTTACATCACAGCATCATACGTTCTGAATTGAATTTCTCACAGCATTAGAAAGAAAATAGAGAAAAATGGTTTGAAAAATAGAGCTTAGCGTTCAGGCTACCTAGTTATACTGTGACAGCCGGTCATGAGTGAAAAACCATCAGGAACAGATATCCATTAAAACAGTATCTTATTCTCAAGTGGTAAAGTGCTATCTAGTTAAAAAGACTTATTTAAGGCAGTCGTTTTCTAAATACGTTTCATGACTAGCGTATCCATATAATGTGGTATTACTACTGCCTATCTGTAGATAACTGACAACCAGCCTTCAGGCTAAAGCATCCAAAAATGTCCAAAGTTGCCACTCACAAAAAACAACATCCGGTAAAACTTTTCAAGGTAATGACTTTTCCGTAAGAAATTCTACGTTCTATGATATAATCAAGATGTATATTTCACGCCAGTTATTGTTTCCATGATATTTTTATGGCATTTCCTAAGTAGCTGTGAAACCGAAACCATAATTTCCAACTATGGTTTTTATATTTAAAGAAAGTAATCTCACTTCTGGTGTTGTCGCGGCTAATTCTGCTTAGCTTGACGCTGCTGCACAGTAATGGCCGTGATTAACGGCATTTAACAAGCTGAAACCAAACGGAGCAACGAATGGACCAATGGCAGGCACATGAATCAGATTGATGCACGACGTTAACAAATCAGCATGTACAATCATGTAAAATCCCGCCTCCTGAGAGTTTTACAAGAAAAAGGTCCCCAGTCTCTGTCCCAGTCATGGTAATCTCGGTCAATCAGCGAGCGATGTGTCTGCTGTCGCCGAGAAAATAATTTATTCAGCGTTTAGCGCTGGGAGTTTGACTTTAAACAGTAGTTTTAAAACGTCTACAAAAGCTGCTCAGTAGTAGGGACTGGAAATACACACCGATCAACATTAAAACCACTTACAGTTGAAGTAACATTGATCATCTCGTTACAATTCAATGTTTTGCTGGAAAACTTTGGGTCCTAGCATATATGTAGATTTTTCTTTGAGACATAGCACCCACCCAAACATTGTTGCAAACCCAGCACCTCTCTCATATGCCAGTGGCACTAACAACAGTGGTGGCCTTCTCCACAAAAACTACACAGGAATGGCTCCAGGAACACAATGACACCTGTGAGATGCAAAAAAAAAAAAAAAGATGAAAAAGTCCAGTCCATAGAGAGGCCTGCCAAAATCCCACAGGATGCCCTCAGAGATCCCCTGTCCATGCATTAGACGCTGCCAGAACTGCTCAGATGGTGAGCTGCCTGGCGGCATGAGATGAAGCTAGAAAATGTTAATGTTGTGGCAAGTCAGTGTAATATTTCTCCATTTGCAACAATATATATATGTATATATATATATTATTATTTTTATTTTATTTTTTTCCGCAGATGATGTGGTCCTGTTGGCTTCATCGAACCTGGACCTTCAGCTTGCACTGGGGCGGTTTGCAGCTGAGTGTGAAGCGACAGGGATAAGGATTAGCACCTCCAAATCCGAGGCCATGGTACTCGACCGGAAAAAGGTGGCCTGCCCTCTCCGGGTTAGTGGAAAGGTCCTGCCTCAAGTGGAGGAGTTTAAGTATCTCGGGGTCTTGTTCACGAGTGGGGAGAAGATGGAGCAGGAGATTGACAGGCGGATCAGTGCAGCGTCTGCAGTTATGCGGTCTCTGTATCGGTCCGTCTTGGTGAAGAGGGAGATAAGCCAAAAGGCGAGGCTCTCGATTTACCAGTCAATCTACGTTCCTACCCTCACCTATGGTCATGAGCTTTGGGTCATGACCGAAAGAACGAGATCCCGGATACAAGCTGCCGAAATGAGTTTCCTCCGCAGAGTGGCTGGGCGCACCCTACGAGATCGGGTGAGGAGCTCAGTCACCAGGGAGGAGCTCGGAGTAGAGCCACTACTCCTACACATCGAGAGGAGTCAGTTGAGGTGACTTGGACATCTATTCCGGATGCCTTCGGGACGCCTCCCTCGGGAGACTGTCTCTCGGCTGGCCTGGGAACACCTCGGGGTCCCACCGGATAAGCTGGAGGAGGTGCCTGGGGCGAAGGAAGTCTGGGCCTCCCTGCTTAGACTGCTGCCTCCGCGACCCGGCCCCGGATAAGCGGAAGAAGATGGATGGATGGAAATTCTCAAACCAGGTAAACTTTCTCAAGTATTTTAACCTTTGGAGAAATAGGCCATAGGTTGGGAATGTGTTTCATCTATAACAAAGTGTCTATACCTGTCATGACCCAATCTGCAGCCCCGTTTCCCTGCTGGTCCCCGACCTGTCTCCTGCCTGCCCTCTCCTAACCTCTGCTGCTTGTCCGTGCTGCATTGGCGACACATTCACTGTCTGGATCCTGCCCATAGCTTGCCTGAACCTGCTTCTGGTCCCGACCTGTCTCCTGCCTGTCCCTTTAGTTTGGTTTCAGTCCTGTGAGTATCCCCGTTTTGTTTTTCTTTCTGTAGTTTATTCAGACCAGTTTTCCTCTGATCCTATTCTGTTTGTAAGAGTTGTTCCTCGTTTTTTTGTAGTTTTCATTAATATATTCTATCTGAGTATAGGCTTGAAGATCACCATTAAATCATGGGTTTAATCGATTTTAAATTCCTTTTTGAAAATTGTAAAACCTTGTATTTCGGGATTGTTATTAATAAGCATTGTTAGTAGTTGGGTGGTCACAATAAATAATGTAATGCAAACACACCTTGCACCTGTGGATTATTCCAACTTTTTAATAACATTATAAAACTCTCCATAACCCAAAAGTAACACTTGGTTGTTCAGCAGTATTAAATGCCTAATAAATTCAAAAAGTTACACAAGTCTACTGGTATCAATTAGATTTCAATACAGTTGAGCAGGACTGAAAAATCCTGTGCTGGCAGATAGTTGGTGCAACAGAAGGAGTTGAGATCTTGTCTTCTGTCTTCCTCAGAAAGGATATTCACTCCATAGGCTGTAAGGCAAAGAACACAATTATTACTGAATGACTGAAGACCAACAATATTATTATGAATGTGCAAGAGTTAGGGAATCACTTCTATATGTTCAGTGGTATACAAACTTTAAGAGTAAATCAAAATTGTGCAAAAAAATAGAGTTTAAACCTCTCCAATCTAATTTTTTTAATAAGACAACTCTATGCGATTGCAACCAAATCCATTTCACATCCACTCAAAGTGTCAAAATCTTAAGACAAGATAACATTTTTGTTTAGCATGATTTTTTCCACAACCAACTGAGCATCGATATCATTAGATATGTCATAGTTTTAATAGCAAAACATGCATTAGTACCCTGGATGTGTTATCTGTTTTCTCTCACAGTTATCTTTAACTTGTATGTGGGCATCGCAAGCCCTTTTCAGACATGGAACGTTGTTGGCTTCATAAATCCACTAAAATGACGGCATTTTAGTCATTCTGACAGGTCACTTTTCTGTTAATGCTTATTCTGTTAATGCATTCAAGTAGCCTGGTAATTGTCAGTTTTCAGCAGGGAAGTTTTTTTTTCTTTCAGTCTGGTTTCCATAATCAGGATAAATTAGGAAAACCATGCCATGTATACAGTCAGGACATGAGATTTTATTTAATGCTGAGATGATTATATGTTGTTATATGCCGAAAATATGTTTATTGCGTTCCAAAGCCTCATTTCTCCCAGTGTGTGGATGGTATTTTCAAATATTCTAGACATACCACAAAAGCCCTGCGGGGATACATGCAAGTGTGTGTGCACACGATTTACCTCTGGCTGTATTCAGGGTCAGTGCATGTTTGCAGCAAGTCTCTGATCTCCTCAGGTGGTTTTAGGTCATGAAGCTTTGCTCTTTCCCACCTCTGCAGCCTGCTGATACCTGTGAAGAGAGAGGACAGGATTCACTGATTTGTGTGAGTAAAACCTCTTTGTGTACCCCTATAGAATTCAAATCATTTTAAAGACCACAATATCAAAGTTGGCAGAATTTGCTTTACGTGCAGCATGGTGAGTGAACTCAGTTCAACGATGTCATTAACACTGTAGGTAGATATCAACATCAAGATTAAACATTAAAACTTTACCTTACATAAGTAGATCACATCAAAGTAAATCAGAAATCTACAGCTACAACAGAATAGAATAGTATTTGGCAGAGTTCAGTTATCTTATGATCTGAGATAGAAGCTGTTTTTCAGTCTGTCTGTGATATGACAGACTTGAAGCGTCTACCTGAAGGTAGTGGGTCAAACAGATAGTGTCCAGGATGGGATTGGTCCTTAATAATGTTTGCTGTTCTACTGAGACAGCGAGAACTGAATAAGTCCTCTACAAAAGGCACTAAACAGCCAATGGTCATTTTTTGCGGCGTTGCTGATCCTCTGGAGGGCTCTCCTGTCTGCTGCTGAGCAGCTGGCGAACCACACAGTGATATAGTATACCAGCACTCTCAACACAGCAGCAGTAAAATGACACTAGCAACTTTTTCTGCAGGTTTTTTCCCCCGAGTCTCCTCAGCAAGTGGAGTTGCTGCTGTGCCTTCTTTACTGTTGCTGTGGTAGAGGCATGAGCATGCCTTTTGTGGAGTTGATTTTCTGACCCCATTTGTCATTTTGTTAGCATTTGTCTGTTTTATTTGTATTTTTAGAAGGTGAATATATTCTTTTTTGTTAAAGGTACGTTAGCTGGTGCTATGTCAGCGCCGTTTCTCCCATCTTCAAGCTAAGCTAGGCTTACCACATTAAAAAAAAAAAAAAACCTAAATATTCTTTTCAGGCATTTTGTGAATCACAAGGTACTCTGAACATTATCTTTTCTTCCATACAGTGGTCGACACATAAATAGTTCTACATGCTTGCAGCTGTGATAGTTGATGTTAAAAGATTTTTTTTTTGCGCATGGCGATATGAAAAATAATTAAAAAAACTAAACACTACATGACTAAAATCTATGGTGCTTACAACTCTTTTTTCCACTGCTTCACATACTCTAACATGAATTACCACCTTGAGGTTGTATGCTCCTGCCAACAGTTGCAGTTTACCTCTATGACTGTCCAGACCAAATATATATGTAATGAAGACTTTGAAGAAATCTAATGGGTGGGCACCCAGCATTATTGTCATCAAATTAGTATCCAACCAAATGTGAAATATGGTCACAATCTCTTCTGCTCAGTGAAGCTGACATTTGACCTCTTTAGATTGATCACTCTGTCACACTCTGCAGCTCTGTGCAGCACAAACATAATGGTGGTAGTATTTTGCTCTGGGGCTGTTTTGGTGCCAGTGACATTGGTGCTTAACACAAAGTAAATGTAATAATGAAAAATGATGATTATCTTCACATTGTTAAGGAAAACCTAACATCATCAGCCAGAAGGTTGGGTCTGAGTTGGACGTTCCAACAATACAATGTCCTCAAACACACAAAGTGTTAAAATGGCTAAAACAGGGTACAATTAAGGTTTGAGACTAGTCTTCCCAAAAGTCCCGACTTAAACCCCTTTGAGAATCTGGGAACTCTCTTGAGAGAAGAAGAAGAAAAATTATAAATAAAAAATCTGTGTCAGAAAGCCAACAAATTTATGGACAAATTCTGTCTAGTGGAGTGGTTAAAGACACAACCAGAAGCTTGCCAGAGGCTTGTTGATGGCTACCAAAAGCACCCAATTGAGGTGAAAATGGCCAAAGGGCATTTAAACAAATATTAGCATTGCTGTATGTATATTTTTGACTTTTGTCATATTTCCAGGAGACCTATAATACATCTATGAAAGAACTAAAAAGCATAATGGTTTTCTGTGACAAAGATGCATGTGTTTTAATCCATCTATCAGAGAAAATTAAGAGTTGTTTGAGTCATTGTAAACTCAAGACTGCCATGATGTACATGGTCTTTAGACTTGTATGTAAACTTTTGGTCACAAGTGTAGGTCACTTTTCCATTCAGACACCCTGCCCACAGTGCTGTCACTGTGAGTACCACTTTACACACACAATATGTGTCATTCACACAAGATTAGACAATACATTAAGTGATATAACACATAATAATGCAATAACAAATTCTGTGTGTGACCGCTCATCTGTCTGATTAAAAAAAACAAGTAGCTAGACAGTATGACTTGCCATAGGGTCCAGGCCCAGAGTGATCTCCTCTCCATGTTGAGGATAAATTAGAAGTAGGGTTGGGTATTGGTTCCAATTAAGGTTTGGAACCAATGCCCAGGACACTGCTGACCTTTAGCGCCTGTGTGACTTTTTCTAAGTTGATGCGCTGACATTTGGGTAAACAAAGATAATAGAGTTATTATAATAATAATAGAGTAGAGACATTTACAGGTTCCATGAACTGTATAAAAAAGTTCTGAGTATGAATATGACTGAATATGTCATGACTTGTCTAGGGATTTATAATTTTTTTTCTGTGAAATAAGCCTGTAATTTGTTTTGACCAAGTCCATCAAAAGAATCTGAATCGTTAAGAACTGGAATCGATAAGCTGAGCTGGAATCTGAATCATCATCAGAATCTGATCATCATCATCATCATCATAATCAGAATCAGAATCGTTAAAATCAAAACAATACCCAACCCTATTTAGAGTTTACAAAAATTATTTGAAATTACCGGCGCTGTTGTTACACGTGCAAAAATGTGTGCAACTCTTGATGCTGATGCTGTGGGATGCTGCAGTTGTTTAATAAACTCAGAGGAAAAAACGTCTTCAAGGAACTTTAGCTCCTCTTAACGTTTTGTGGGGAATAATAACTGATTGAATTCATTATTGGTGAGTATCATTAATCTAAGCTGGACATTTCATTTTGTAGCCATATAAATGTGAAATTGTAGAGCAAAGGGACAGAGAATAGTGTGTTGTGATTTTACAATGTACAAATGTGTATTTTGCTTTCTGTGATGTTTCTGGAAGATTTGTAAGATTGTAGAAAATCCTTCCATAAATCACTTCAAATAACTGTTGTTTCTGCTCTGTCCATTGACATGACGGTGCAGCTCAGACTTGTGCCACGTTCAAAGTATTAAGGAAATGTTACTAGGCCCAATCTCATAAGATTGGTATGACTTTTAGGGAAAAGTGACCAAGGTGCACATTCACTTAACTAGAGGTGATGCGACAATGCTCTTTGCCACAAATGCAAGGCTTTTACATATAAGAACAGAAACACAATCTGTCAAATCCAGCAAAGATCCAGCAAAAGCTCAACACATTCAGGGAAAGAAATTCCCACTGCCTAGCCCACAGGTCATCTCTTGTTTCCCCAGGTAGGTTACATATGCTAGCAGCCTTAAGCCTGCAGATGGAGTTAGCTAAATAGTATACACACGAGATAATGATTAAAATTAACCATAGCTGATTGTTTAGCTATGGCTTTAGTCTGAAATGGTTAGAGCATCATCTGAACTGACCCTTTCTCAGACTTTTGGTGCTGGAAGTTATAGAAGGTGTAGTTGAACTATTTCCTTAAGTAAAACTATTAATATTGCACAGTGAAAATAATGTCAAAGAAAAATCCCTGCATTAAATTTTTCCATTTTTGCAAAGTCCACAGAGAAAACAAAGCAATGTTAATTTTGTTCATTTGTTTCATTTTTCGAGAAAATAACAAATGTTTGAATCACAAGGTACTAACTGTACAAGAGTACAGTTAAAGTGTCAGAACAATAAGCAGTATCGGTAAGACAGATGGTAGCACGTTAAAATCGCAATACTACACAACCTGAATCACATCATCACAGTGGCCTTTACCTCTGGCCACCAAAATGTAATCAGTTTATCAATAAGTCCAGGTGGACCTTTGTAACAAATTTGATGAAATTCCTTCTAGGCATTGAAAAGATATTGACAGTGATATGGACAGACGTACAGACATATAGTGCAACAGCAACCTACCATACAGAAAATTAAACTGAAACAGAAAGTTTTGCCCGGGTATTTGGATTGTGCTTAAGGCAGTGCTGCCAGCTGTTTTCAGTGGATTATTCATTTAAATTACAGTGCTTGTCTCTCTGCAAATGTTTGTAGCGTGAAGACGTTTATGCTTTAATTGCACTCGTTAATAGAAAGGGGCACCACTCCAGTTTTACTGAAGAAAACAATATTTGATTGAACCTGTAAAGATTCTGATGTAACTTATCGGATCAGTCTCATACCCAAGTGAAGTCGTAACTTCTGATTATATTGACCTTATTTCCCACACAAAGAAATACACGAAACCATTAATTGGTCTAAATGAATATATTTATTAACTACAACCTACTACTAAGATAACAAACATGAACTATTTACAAGGGAATAAACGAAACAATGAAGAAATGAGGCCTTGGTGTGTGTATGCGTGTGTGTGTGTGCGTGCGTGGGTGTGTGTGTGTGTGTGGTG
>OMNN01100322.1:0-15174 GCA_900302755.1 Chromis chromis | reverse complement strand
TTGGGACTTCAGATCAAAATTACAGAGCTGTGATTAACCTACATAATGCTGTAGTAGTGCAGTAGGTCTTAAGGTTAGGGTTAAATAGAAATACGTGTTGTAGATGTACATGTATCACTCTTAATTAAATGTTGTTTCATATCATTGCAGATGCCGTATTCCGTGTTAATTTTTCACTGTTTTGGGCTAGATATGGTAGAAAGAAGCTCCAAAGAGATCTTAGAGTTGTATTTTTGGATTCCTCATACTTGAGAACCTACTTTTTTAACCTACTTGTTTTAACAGATCAACTAAATCGGTTACTGTAGTGAGAATCTGTGGTAAAATAGGGAATTTATACGCAGAAAATGAAATCTTGGATTTCAGGTGGCCAGCGTATTTTTTCAAAAACGTAACCCCTAAGGAGTATTTGTGCCAAGTTTGATGCTTCTATCACAGAAACACTAGAATGGCTGCAGACTCTTAGTTTGGTTTTCATGTTCCTTAAAAGTCTTTCTTGAGACCCCTCACAGCTGTCAGCGCATCCAAGAGCTCGGATGGGTGTAAGAATGTGAGATCCAATTGTGAAAGATGCTTGTGGAAGTGAATGACACTTGTTTGTCTTGTGTTTACATTTCTGCACACACTTTATCATTCAGTCAACGCTGTGAAATTGTTGTGAAAAACCTAAGACAAATTCAATGTAGCTACACAGGCTATTCATCCGGAGCTTGCAAAATTATTTATCCCAAAGGCTCGATGATGACAGCCTGGAATGTCTCCAGATCCAGAGGAGTTGGCAGGAAACGCAGCACCAAAGTCAGTCCGCTCATTGTCTCCAGCGCTGATTTTTATCAGCACGCCTTAGCATAAATCGAAGCCTATTTCAAAGTAATTAATCAGGGGCGGTGTGTCCTATCATGGCAAGTTTGTGCCTTGCGATTTGAGAGTCTGGCTGTGACCCTACTAAAGGTTACTAATGACCTCAATGCTAGATATGAAACAGTGCCATTTGGACGTTCTGAATGTTAACTTCGCCTCGGGCCTGCAGAGGAGCAGGCAAAGCAGCGAAGGTGGTGGTGGTGGTGGTGTCCTATTTTTGGAGGAGCTATCAGCAACCCAGTGGCACAGGTCTGAGTGACAGGACAAGTGTTGAGCTGGACCCTCCCCTCCCTCATTTGGGGCAGGCATTCCTCAGTGTAAGCAGACACAGACCCCCCCTTCCCATCATATTTCTCCCTCCTCCTAACTCTCTCTTTCCTTTGGCTACGATGGTTGGCCCACTCTGGGTATGGGTGGGCGCTCAGAAATGTGTGTGTGTGTCTGCATGTGTGTGTGTTCAGGTGTGAGCGTCGGCCTCGGAGCTCAGAGGAAAGTCAGCGCCCGGACAGTGTGGCAGGCGAAGAGCAGGTCAGAGCTCTCCGAGGGGGCCCCCGATTGCTGACCATGGGGCCAATGCACTAAAAGGGGCCCCCAGATAAAATATAAAAAATCTAAGAAGAACGGAAAATATTCAAGATATTCAAGAAAAAAGAAGAAAAGCTGAAAAAAAGGCACAAAAGGCAGAACAATGGTGGCAGAGGAAGTGATAATTACATTGTCCGGTGGAGCGCCGTGGGGGTTTCGTCTCCAGGGAGGCGTGGAGCATCAGAAACCGCTGCAGGTGGCGAAGGTAAGGCGGGTTGCTCGGCAGGTTGGACAGAAGCCAGCGTTTCAGTTTGCTGAGTGAACAGAGAAAAGCAGAAAAGTGATTCAATAGCCCCGCTAAACAGAAGTGAAACATCATTTAAGAAGCTGAAATGGAATATTGGCAGGCACGCATGTTGGTTTGGGGCCTGAATATGAGTCATAATCTTGTTTGAGAACGGTTTTCATGCAGAGGTGTGCTGATGATTGATGGGATGAACTTTAAACTACAAGTACAGCGAGCTGGGAATGTAGGGCAGCTCTGTCACATATATCCCACTGACTGCTGCTACTCATATTAAACATGATAAAGCTTATAGTCAGACTAGATTGACACTGACCCAGCAGTCTGAACCTGTCTTCACTGGTTTCTTGGTTTGCTTTAAAAAAAAGTGGCCATGAGTTTGTGTCATTTACAGTTTTTCAGTGGGGCTTTGAGCAGTGAAATGTGAACCTTGTACCAGAGATTTGTGGACATTAAGGTCATTGTTTTCTAGATTGTTAATTGGTCTTCATTGTGAGGAGCTTTTGGACACTTAACACCATTCACCCATGACCACGATTTGATTTGTACTGAACTACGTTGTCATTTCAGAAAGAAACTTAAAACACTGCAGCCATGCTTGGTCACGTTCAAACTGGCAGGTTACCTGAGCTTCAAACATTGTTGTAAGAGTGAAAACCACATAGAAAACAACAAATATCACAAAATCAAGATTCAGTTGTGTTCATTAAATCACTGTAGTCCCAGCCAGATAGAAGCCACACTGGTATCTGTGATATAAAAATCTAAAATGATTTTACAGGCTATGTTTGAATCTAGATCTCCTCAAAAAAGTTGCTCACTGAAAGTAAAGGAACTATTTCACCTTTGGGTTCTTCAATTAAGCCACTGAGCTCATTTTACTCATCAAGAGCAAATTCTTCATTGGCAAGAATTTGGTGCTGACACTTGGCACAACTGAAGCAGTCCAGATTTCAGTCTCAATATTCAGTTCAGAAAGCAAAGTTTGGATTGAGATCCAAAGGGAAATATATACTGGATAAAAGGATTAAGTTGGCTTGCAAGCAGGAAAAAATAGGACTCTAATGGAAAACGCTGCAAATTCTAGGAAAAAAGATACTCAAGTGAAGTTATAGTTGCATTTTCTGGTAAAGAAGCACAGGCCAGCTTTTTCAATGACAGCTACATATAGAGAATTCTTATTTCTAGATATGACACACGTAATGCATGCATGCATACATTTACACACATGCCAGACAAACCACACACTCTTTCAATAATTGTCGACTGAGCATAAGTACTTTTCCAGGTGGCTATTTATAGCTAAGAAGCAGCAGGTCTTGGGGTCAGCCAAGGTGTGGGTTTCAGCTCAGTACTCAAAAATTAACCTCATACACTATTTTTGAACGTGTATGTATCACTTTCTTGCTGCTCAGGGAAGAATGTACAATACTTTCGTGCAGGTTCACGTGGAGAGGAAATCCTTTTGATTGTTAAACCTCTTTTATACATCATATTGTTACTGGATCAATAACCAAGAGAGAAACCAACTGGAAACCTCTACAGTGCAGATTTTCAAAATAAAACTTCCACTATTCACACAGTGCAACAAAATCACCTACAGGATTCTCTGTCAATCAGTAAAACTTTATGATGTTGTGTTTATTTTCTTCACATTTTCACAAAATTAGTCAGACAATTGGATTATCTTTACAAACTTTGTCTAAAATAAGACAAAAGAGTGTTTTTGGTGATTTTTCTTCCAGTTAATTGGGATTGAAAAAGAAGCAACTAAAAGAATAGTGCGATGATTCATGCACCTTTATTATCTTTATTAACATGCAAGGCAACCTGTGTTTTTTCCATTATATTCATCATTATCATGCGGAATTCAACTAAGTATATTTACTCATGTGCTGCAATTAAACACAACTTTAATGTACTTGTACTTTACTTAAGTACTTCCATATTATGCTACTTTCTTCTTCTATTCTACTATATTTTAAAGGCAAATATCCACTACATTTATTATTATTGATGCCAATACATGTGTAGTTTTACCTGTAATTTTACTTCAGGAGGACTATTTTTACACTGTAGTATTTGTAGTTTTACTTAATTAATACTAAATACTTCTTCCATTACTCATCATGCACAATTATGTTCCAATAAAGATGAGCAAAACTTCATCTATGCACTTCTAGATTACATTTCCAAGACAAACGTATATTAAACAAACAATATTCAGCATCTAGATAATGTTAATTATTTCAACAATAGTCCTACATTCTTGGCTTCTGCACAACAGAGAATGCAGGCCTTCACAAGTTGGCCACAGGACACAGAGTCACCTTTACGTGGCGGACAGCTGTTTCTGTCTGACCATCCAAAGCAGCGTGCTCCTTCACCCCTGAGAGTACGAACACGTAATCTTGTCAGGTCTCGCACTATATCGTTCCTAACAGGTGGAGCAGCGTGAAGGTTCACTGACAGAGCCGGTGTGTCATTGCTGGGTCTGTGCCTTCATATGCGTGTCTGTATGTTTATTTATATGTCTTTATGTGTATTTTTGTACCGGCCTATGTGCTGTGTGTGTGTGTGCAATCATGTAAGGGTATTATAACTGTTATGATTTGCAACCACAAGGTGACTGTCTGAATGAATAACTGACATCCTGTGCCACAAGCAGGCACAGACCACTTTGAAAGGCTTAGCTAAATGGGGACATGGGATTTCATTACAGGCAAACCAGAATAGCTGGAAAGAAAACTAATTAGGGCAATGAAAGCAATGCTTCCTTATCTGTGAATTCTAATATACAGCATTCATTTAATACATGCCTTCATAGAGTGGAATCAACACTGCAGTCATTGTCATTGAAAATATGAACATTTTCAAACATCTGCTTTGAATTTAGTGTGCGACATGTTGACATGGCTTGCACGGACCTGAGGCAATTTAGGGTGGGCAAAACGCCACGGTCCTGACAGACTTCGGGCACAAATAGCAAAGCACCAAATGAAGATGGCTGTTGGCTGGCATTTCCCTGCTAAAGTGTGTTTGAGTGCTCCACTCGAGCTGTAATATGTGGCATACGTCCGCAGCAAGATCGAGCTGTCAGGACAAAATCTGGTCTCTGTCAGTCTCTATCACAAACCAAGACAAGACAACAACACAGCTCTGTCTCTGTCCTTACAAAAGCTGAACATACAATTCTCAGAAATATGCTATTATTGGAGCAGCGAAAGAGAGTTCAATAGTGTTGATGTCCTGTTTTAGTACTGTAAACTGTGCGTCACAACTTCAAACCAGAATGCAAGACCTGACTTGGCCTGAAGTTGTAAGTTATATTTGACAGTATAAAAACCTGGAACGATAAAATATAAATATGATCTGATGATATACTATCAGGCCGTCCATGCACAGCTGCACATCCCTAATATTTAATTACAAGGCTTGTGCAGTGAAGGGATTTAGTCATGGCACTATGGAATACACTATTAAAGCAGAACAGGGAAATATACTGGTTCCTCCATTTCATTGTCAGCATTCAGATAGGAAAGACCTTGATGTCTCTTGAAGGACTTGACAGTTGTCTTGGATCTACTCAAAACGACTTCAAAACTAAACTTGTTTTTGATATAACTAATCAAAAACAACATCTGTGTGCCTTTTTGTTGTCCGTTTAAGTGTTTAAAACTTTCTTTTCTTGTGCAGGTGCGTAAACGCAGCAAGGCATGCAGGGCTGGGCTGCGGGAGGCGGATGAGCTGGTATCCATCAACGAACAGCCATGTGGAACGCTCTCCCACGCTCAGGCCATGAACCTCATCGACAGCTCCCCTGGGATATTACACATCCGGGTCAAAAGGTCAGAGGAACAAAAGAATTACTAATCTTGTACCAATCATAAAGCCCCATCAACCCACTGTAAAGTATCATCCACCAGCTACAGACTTAATCTTGCTGTGTATTGTATTCACAAAATAAACTAGAAAACATTTGTACTTCTTGTGCGATAGATTTAGAACAGGGGTCCCCAATCCTGGTCCTCGAGGGCCACTATCCTGCATGTTTTAGATGTTCCCCTCTTCCAACACACCTGATTTAAATGATCAGCTCATCATCAAGCTCTGCAGAAGCCTGATAACCATCTTGATCATTTGAATCAGGTGTGTTGGAAGAGGGGAACATCTAAAACATGCAGGATAGTGGCCCTCGAGGACCAGGATTGGGGACCCCTGATTTAGAACATTAGACTCTTGTATGACATCCAATTTTTAACTCTTCACTTGTTTGCAGGGCCCCTGCTGGTTTTCAGTCTGTGGTGCTTGTGACCCGTGCTCCATCCCCTCGTATAGACAAAGAGTACCGAGCTGCACTGCGAGCCATGTCACCTACTAACCCCCACCATGCACCTGTACGTGAGGTCCACCGTAGCCGCTCCTCCCTAACCAGCGGCCTAACGTCTCCACCTGGTAGTGAAGCTTACTACGGTGAGACTGACAGCGATGCAGATGTGGCGGGCTACGAGAGGCAGCGCCGGCAGAAGCGCCGCAGTCCCAGCAACTCCAACCCCGGGAAACCGGCAGGACGGACCTCTCCTGAAGGCGGGGAAACATCGGAGATGAGCGGCTACGACAGCGCTCCAGATGCACATGTTTATCCCCGTTTGTTGGATGGACATGGGGGAGATGGAGGTGGAGGAGGAGGGCTGCCGGGGGTGGCGAGAAGGGAGGTGATTTACCAACCTCATGGTCCAGGAATGTGGTCCTCCCAGACGTCCACTGAGACCTCCTCCATCATCTCCTCGGCAGATGACCAGGGGCCGCGGGATGGAGGGCAAGAGGAGGACAGTGGCTTTCTCGAGCCAGCCAACGTGCCACTGGTATCCCCCGAGAGGGCGAAGGAGGCTCTGATGCTGGGCTCCCGCAGCCAGCTTGTTCCCATGGTGGGTCCTGTGAATAAACCCATTGACGAGGAGCTCACAACAACCTACATGGAAAAGGCCAAGCAAGCCAGTAAGTGCAGATGAGGAAGAGCACTGGCATGTCCTTGTGCTTCACATGACACATTCCTGATAAAGGCCACTAGATGGTTCAAGAGTCAAATAAATAAAACTCATTATATTGTTAGCTCTCACAGTAGATTCATATTTTCTCAAGGATGCTCTTTTTGTATTATTTGACTTCTTTCTTATACCCAGGACAAAAAGTGCTCATTAAATAAAAATACAGCTTTACATGCCAGCATGAAAAACCTAGATATTTGCAGAAGCTTTAACATTAAGTCTCAACTTGAACACCAAAATGACAACATCACCTTCTTTCTTCACATTTCATCTCCAAGCAAAACCTCCATAAAAGTCAGCTGCTGGTTCAAAACAGCACATTAGGCAGTTTAGACAAGTCCCTGTTCGAAAATACATATTTACAGTATTCATTTTAAAGACAGGCAGAGCCAAGTTTTAAAGCTGGTAAATACCCTTTTATGCCCACAGATGCCTGAGAAAGTAAGCGGATATTGTGTTGTAATCTTGATATAAATCTTAATAAAGAACATTTAATCTAACATTCAATCACTATAACTAATCTAGTAGCTTTCTTTAGGGTTAGTAGCTCAGTGTGAGTTTGTGTTAACGCAACTTAAGACTGTTAAACAGAGCACACCACTACGGTTTACTATATTTACCTTCAGTTATGTGTGTAAAAATCCCAGCAATCAATCTGTGAGCACTGAAAAGTATCTGCAGCTGCTTTTAGGGGTCAAGTAGCAAAGTGGTGATCCTCTCATTTTCCCTGCTCTTCTCTCCGTCTCTTCTTTCTCTAAACATTTCTCTTGCTATCCTTCCATTCTGCTATTTTATCTGCCTAATGAAAAAGTGCCACAATCAGTATGACACAGGTTGGCTCAATGGCAATGGCAGATGGGTTTTTAAATTTTACATTTGCTTGCGATGAGCTAGATGATAAGATAGTCACAAATATGACAGGGAATAGTCACTTTAAGTTGCAGTCAAATATTTTTTGTGTGCCAAAAATGTAACAATGTTTGCTACATATAATGACAAATCAACTAATTATGTCTTAAAATTCACAAACTTTGAAGAGGAGTTATAAATTGTGAGACTACAGTGACTCAACAACACATACAGAGCACTGATACTGACCAAGCATTCTTTCCTACAACTTGTCATCCGGTTCATCATCCATAATAAGCACAGGAAGAGGACAGAGCTGAGCTACTTGGAGTCATCAGGCTGTTTTAAGAACTTAAATAAATTTACTCTTGTAAATCCCCCTTGCCATCCCCGACTGCAGGTTCTAATGTCCTACTTAGGAGCCCTGTCCTAGACAAATTAAGAACTCCCTTCAAATGGCAGTTCATATTAGGGTAACCGAATGTGGTTGTCTTTGATAATCTGCTTAATACCATAACAAGTTAAAGGATATGTTGTGGCTGCCCTTTGAAGTTCTCCTTCCAGTCACCTACAACTTGCAACTTTCCACTAGCTTGCAAATATTTTCATTTAAGTTAGATGTCAGAACACATAAGCCTAATAATGTGCAAATGTATCCTTCACCTCAGCTAATGTGAGAAGCTGAAGGCTTGCCTGGAATTTTTCTGGAAGTCCTCCTGTGGCAAGTTAAGGGATGGATGCCTGCTGAATGCATGGCGGTCAGGGCACGTTTAGATGCTTATGTCAGAGTCAGTTCTTGGTTATTTGGAAATCTCTGATGGTAGTATTTATGTTACACTACTGTGCAACAATTCCTAATAGCTATGACTTTCATACCCTGCAGAACTGAACCGTGGGGATACGCAGCAAGACAAGAATGTAAAGGAAGCCAAAAGCAAGTGTCGAACAATTGCATCCCTACTCACAGATGCTCCCAACCCTCACTCGAAGGGGGTGCTGATGTTCAAGAAGAGAAGGCAGCGCTCTAAGAAGTATACCCTCACCAGTTTTGGTAGTGTTGATGAGGACAGATGTCAAGACTCACAAGAGGAGGATGGGGTATTCCCTGGCAGTGAATCGGAGTTTGATGAGGATGGCTTCTCAGCAGTTCCTGATCCAACCTGGGATAGTGACTACCTGGATATGCTGGAGAAGAGGGCAACTGCAGGCACTGAAGGCCGTGGGGATGGAGCAGAGGATGCTGCAAGTCCAGGTTTAAGTGAAACTGCAGGCAAGGGTGCCCAGTTGTTTGAGCAGCAGAGGAAGAGGGCTGCTGAGCATGCCAAGAAGGTAGAGGCGGCACAACCTCAGGCACCTCCACAACCTCAAGTCCAGGACCAGATGTATCAGTTGCATCCAGAAATGCAACCACAAATGCAACCAAACCTGCAGCCTCAGCAGATAATACCACCTGGTCCTACATCCACACAGCCACTACTATCTCAAGCTCCAGGTTCAGTAGCGGTTGCAGCCAATAGAGTTTCTAATGGTGACCTATCCTACTCTGCAGTTAGCACAGCTAGCGTGGTGATGTCCCCTCCAGCTGTGGCACCCAAACCAGCCACTGCGCCAGTGACGGTTCTGTCCAGTCCTGCACCACCAGCTGAAACGCCATTACCAGAGCTACCTGCGAGTAATGTCCTCAACAGAACGGCACGTCCTTTCACTCCTGGTTTCATCAGCATTCGATCCGCGACTGCCCCTGTAACGTTCCGACCACCAGTCACAAAGACGTCCCAGCGTCCTGCCTCAGCAGCTGTTGTGCCACCACCATTCTCCACTGCTCCTGAAATAGCAATGAATGCACCAGTAACTTCACATATACCCCCTGGTCCTCCATTAGTGCACTCCCCACCATCCTCTGTACGTCCAGGTCCCTTGGCAATGGCACCAGAAGCTCCTGTTAACTATCACCCTCCAGCCCTCTCTACCTCGGTAGAGATAATGCATTCATCACCACCAATAACTACTGTTCATCAGGCTCCATTTGCAGCTGTGACTCCAATGTCTGTGTCAATGCCGCCAGCCCCACAAGCACCAGTGGTTTCAGCCCCTGTTCCACCTACATCCCAAATTCCTGGCTTCGCTGACCCTGTTGCCCCTGTGCCTCCACTTCAAGCACCAGTTGCTCAGCCACGCCAATATCCCATAGCACCTGTAGCTCCAGTGTCAGTGGTCTCCCAGCCAGAAGCTGTAGCTCCAACCCCAGTTCCTGGTTCGGGAAGTCGCACAGGAATCTTAATTGATGCTCGACGGCGTAGTGGCAAACCTAAACCAATGTTCAATGTTCCAGATGTCAAAAAGAACTCCCCCAATCCTGAACTGTTGTCTATGGTGCAGAACCTGGATGACAGGTCCGTCCGATATAAATATGGTCAAGCACCCGATGATGTTATCTATGATGATACAGAGGAAGACAGGAGTGGTGAGGCTGGCACAGGAAGGATGCCTCCCCCAGTGGCACCAAAGCCTCGGGTCATCCAAGAGGCCCCACAGATCCTTCACGCAGGAGGTAAGGGGGCCCAACTGTTTGCCAAAAGGCAGAGTCGTATGGGTATGTATGTAGTGGACACCCCACCCGAGACCCCTTACCAGCAGGAAGTGGCAATGCATAGTGCAGCCCCACTCCTTGACTCCTCTCAATGGAAATACTCCCCAAATGTCCGTGCACCTCCACCCATTGGGTACAACCCTCTATTGGCCCCCTCTATCCCTTTAGGGCCTCAGAGGGATGCAAACAAGCCAGACAACAGAGGAGGCTCCCAAAGAGAGGGAATCAAGGCTCTGGATTTCATGAGAAGGCAGCCCTATCAGCTCAACTCAGCCATGTTCAACTATGGGGGCAGTGCTGCTAATCTATCAGCCATGCCGTCTTACCAGGCCCAGCAGGGTGACTACAAAACAACAATGGTGGGCAGCTCATTAACCACACCAAGGCAGATCCCCCTCAAAACCGCCCGTGTCTACGAGATCAAGCGATTCTCCACACCTACCCCCATGTCAGCTCCCACTCTGGCTCCCAAAGTCATTGCTCCCCGCTCAGCCACTACCCTTGGAGAACGTTTGACTCATTTCGGCATGACCTCCCCAACTCCTGCTCCTTTCACTCCAACTCCAGCCCTGCCACTGACATCAGCACCAGCCAGTGCTCCAGCTATACCTCCCTCCCAACCAGGTGGACTGCCCAGCCTCCCAAAATTCTCTGCTGCCCCTATTCCACACCCTGTGCCACCCTCAGTACCTAAACCTTACACTCCAGTATCATACACCGGTGGGCTCCAGACGGCGAAGCAGTTCCAGAGCGCTCCTGAGCTCAGTATCCTCGCCTCTCTGCCCCCACTCAAGTCCAATCCAGTTCAGGCACCCAAACCACATTTCGTTGCCACCAAGGGAGGCGTCCAGCCCCGTGTCTGGAGGCCAGGGGCATACTGAACAGCAATGAATCAGTCAGTATCACACTTGGACATCTTAATGCATTATTCATTTAGTGCTGAAATGACAAGTCAATTATGCACAGAAAATTAATCAATGACAATTTTGGTAATTGGTTCATTGTTTATTTTCTGCTTCTCTCTTGTTATATCAATATTAAAGTGAATTGGTTGGTTGAAAAAATAAAAATAAAAAAACAAATTAATTAAAAGCCCTACATGCATTAATTTAAAATTCAACTGTACACATTTTTTTTAACATGTTAGACTTTGAATAGTAGTAATAGATCACAAACACCTTCTTGCTGTTCAACATTCTGCTTATCACATTTATTTAGCTGCCAACACATTTAACTGAGTGACAATAATAATAGGATATATTATCATATACTGTATGCCGTAAAGTCCACCATATGCCTGTCCTGGAGGGAGGTTTGTGTAAGGCTTCTGGAGATCTCTTCTACTAATTTAGCAGAACATCCATCTAAACAGAGCCTGTACTGAATAATTCTTTGAAACTTGAAATGTCTGAAAAGTGAATCACTGCGGTTCTGACAATAGGATTAAATCACTGAAGATGTATGTTGTGTGATGTTGACAGGGGTAGGTGGATAAAGGCTTTTTTCTTTGAACATGTAATTCTCAGTACCTGTCCGACTAAATGTTGTGCACAAAGTGTTTTTTACCCGCTCTGTCTGTAGGATTCTCAAGGAGAAACCATGGCCTGGTCTTCTCGTCCGAGGGTTTAAATGATGCATGACCAGTTGAGAATTGTAAACTGTTTTTAAACACCTCAGCTCACTGTGGATCTATAAGTGAAGACAACGTTTGCTCTTGCAAAGTTCTAGTAAGGTTGTGCCAAATACCTCTGCTCACTATAGCCAGAGAGAAATGCTATCTTTTTAGCGCAGGTCACATTCAACAAGTGCCCGGCCTGTCACTGAATGTACACTTGTCACTGGATATCAGAGTTTCCAATTGCCACTTCGGCACACCAGAGCCTCCTTAGTATCAGTGTGATCGTTGCAGATATATGTAAATTCTTAACTTTTATTAAACAAATAACACAGATGAAAGGAATGTGTATTCTGTTTGTTTAATTGTCATTTAATCTGAAGGGATTCAATGGGAAGTTGATGGACTGAGAGGTACCAGCATTTGTAAAAGGGTTCAAGGAATGAGAGTCGCTGTGGAGGGAGGATATGAGTGATTTATATGTAAGCCAAGTTACCAAATGAGATCTCAGTAAAGGCATTGCCTGTTTTCCAGAAATGGTCACAATATAATGTAATAAAACTGAGACTTTGTGCTGATTACATATCGTTTCTAATGCCACAGCCTCTGGATATTAAAGGATGGCCAGGGAAGTTTGATCCATTAAGTTTGTTGGTAAAGCAACAGAAGCTGATAGAAAGAAGCACAAAAGTTTAGCTGCTGTTTTTCCATTCAGACTGGTTGCTTTAAAAAGTAAGGATAAATATAATAAATGGCTATGTATCTTGAAAGAGTTGGTATGTTAATGGAAACAAGTGAGAAACAAATAAATGTTGTTTTCAGTTGTGGAAGATACTTTTGTTATTTTTTACAATTTTTAAAATACAGTTTCTCTTAAAGCTTTTTTTCTTGCTTTCATTTTATTATGGCTGCAAAAAGTCTAAGTTATGGATATGTTAATGTTGAGGTGTAAAATACGATATATATATATGTTTCTGAATGTAGTTGAGTTAAAGTTTAAGTGTGAAAATGTTGTTATTAATGCTGAGTAGAAGTTTATACTGACTAGGGGACAAAACATTTTTAGAGGAATAAAATTAGACTTGAAAGCTCTGCGGTTGTCTGACATGTCTGATTTTACACTGCCCCCTGTTGTTCAGTGTGTGATCCTGCTCTTCTATTTTAGGGATGCATTAAAGATTGATATTAATAACTGAGCAGTGCATTAACTGTCATTTTATACTAGTGTTGAAATCGAGTCTTATCTATACACTCAAAGAGGAGCGGTGAAAACACACACAGCAGGGCCTCATTTCACTCAAGTCCATCTGCACATGAATATATATATTTTACATTAAGTGGTTTTTAGCTCAGTGGGTACCAAATAGAAACAAACTACAACTGAAAAATTAAACAGAATTTTATCATAGAGAGGTTATTTTGACTGATAGAGAACTTGGTTTTCAGAAAATGCAAATGATTTGGCCGTAGTGCTATTTTATATATCAAGGATGATGTCAGAGTCATGTTAAATCTTACACACAACAGTTATAATACAGAGAAAATCCCAATATTCAGATTATAAGTAACTAAAATTTGTAGGATATGATCATGGGTGTAATACTGCAAAAAAGTGGGATAAGTTTAGGTTTAGAAAGATAAAAAAGATGTAAAGAGAGCAAGCGAGACCTGAGTCAGGTTAGATTCTTCTTTGTATATAAATGGGTTAGAATCCAGGCCATGACTCCACAGGACATTCATCTAACCAGATTTCCATCACATCTGCACCCAAACTTCTACTTTGATGGCTGCAAAGAAAAGGTAATTTCAGAGGTTATACACACAACTAATTTAAAAGTTTCAACACCCCTTTCAGATCTTAAGAATTAATGCTTTTCATCCAGTGAGTCACAGAGAGGCAACAAGGTACTTAGAGAAACTTTTAGTTTAACTGAAAGACCAAACTGTCTACTGACACCTCAGTAACTTCAAGCCAAACTCTAGATGTTTACATTTTCACCTTTTGGGAATTTCTCTGAATAACATTTACAGCATAGCAGTAATACAGAAGCACAGATATAATAATAATAATAATAACTTTTATTTGTATAGTACCTTTCATACAAGGTTTGCAGCTCAAAGTGCTTTACAACAAAGAAACATCCACAACATTACAAGGTAAGAACACTTAAAACATTAACAAAAAAGACTTATATGCCATGCCTACACTACCACAAACAGCACTACCATGACCTACCAACTGGACCAATAAAAGTAGGGTGGGGATACAAACCTCGGTTCGGGTAGGGGGTAGAAGTAGAAGAGGTAGAATTAAACATGAAAGTAGGGATGGGATACAGACCCCGGTTCGGGTAGGGAGTAGAAAGTATAGAGGGTGCTGAAGGTCGAGGCCTAACCCACTGACTAGATTTAACTGCCTTGTCTGACATTTCCTTCACTATCGTCCTCAGATATGACTTGTTAACATCTTATATGTAACCTTTTAATACACTGTTATTTTTAAAATACAAAGTTGTAGCATTTTCAAAAGTGTGGGCACCCTAGTGAGACTAAACTTAGCAATCCCCCTTTGGTGGAGTGTTTTCTGTTCTTGATTTAGGAGTTTTCACACTTTCTTCCCTGCAGATCATTTCTTCTTTAGATATATTGTTAATGTGTCTCCTCACAGATTTTTGGTTCATGTCAGTGGTCACTCCAGAACCTTCAGCTCTACCCTATAGGAAGGAGGTGTTGCTTTGCCCTTCTGCCCAGCAGGTGTGCAGCTCTATCTGAAAGATTCCTTGCTCCTCCACATAGTGTCGTGACTTTCCCAATTCCCCTTGACTGCCAATTCTTAATGACATTTCAACCAGTGAAAAACACAAGCTGGAAGCGCTTTGATATCTTTTTATAGCCTTCCCCTCCTTTGTAGGCATGGATTAGTTTCACTTACAGATGCCCACTCAATAGCTTAGACAAGCTTGTGTTTGTTGAGTGTTAACACAAGGCTGGCAGAGTTTATTAGCTCTGGAGTTGTCATCAGCGGGAGTTATTAAAGACAATTCTTCACCAGCCTCACAAGTCAACTAAAGCCTGAGTGAATGAAAGTAGAAGGGTACCCATGTTAAACCACGTACCGCAATTTCTGTTTCCCCCCACATTTTTTCAGTTAATAAGATAAAAAGTAAGTGCACATCTGGAGAAAAGTTCAATGTTTAATGTCTGTTTGTTGCAGGTCTTTAAAAAAAACACTAAATTTGTAATTTTCCTAACTTCTTTCAACAAATTCAACCGTAAGTGAGATACGACAAACACACACACACTTTCATAAAGCTCCAATCAAACAGAAGTGTATGCATATACAAATAAATACATATAAATTATGCCATTTTATATATATTTC
>OMNN01100320.1:42923-53275 GCA_900302755.1 Chromis chromis | reverse complement strand
TGAGACAATATAAGACCAAAACAACCAAGATGGAATGAAAAATGAATAGAAAAAGATACAGAAAAAACACAAATCGACACAAAACAACCAAAAAGTTGACAAAATGACAACAAAAGGACACAGAATGGCCACAAAAAGACACAAAATGACCATAAAATGACCACAAAGGGGCGCCCTGATAGCCTAATGGCTATGTTGTGTGACCCAAATGCAGAGACGTAGCGGCTGACCCGGGTTCGAGTCCGACCTCGGGCATTTACCGCATGTCCTTCCCCACTCTCTCCTGTTTCCGGCTCTATCCACTGTCCTATCGAATAAAGGCAAAAAAAAAGGCAAAAAAATAAATCTTTATTAAAAAAAAAAAGACTACAAAATGGCCACAAAAAGACACGAAATGGCCACAAAAAGACACAAAATGGCCACAAAATTACACAAAAGACACAAAATGGCCACAAAATTACACAAAAAGACCACAAAAGACACAAAAAGACACAAGATGGCCACAAAAAGACACAAAATGACCACAAAATTACACAAAAAGACCACAAAAGACACAAAAAGACACAAAATGGCCACAAAAAGACACAAAATGGCCACAAAAGATACAAAATGGCCACAAAATGGCCACAAAAAGACACAAAATGACCACAAAAGACACAAAACAACCACAAAAATGACTAAAATCAAACACAAAATAACAACTATATACACTAAGCAACTAAAATTAGGTGCAAAATGACAACAAAAAGTTACAAAATGACAACAAAAGGACACAGAAGGTGTTGTTGTTGTTTTTTTTGTGGTGTTTTGTGTCTCTTTGTCTGGTTGTGTTAAGGTTCCCACAGATCTGCTCCTGAACATATAAACTCTCCTTCTATTGACCTGGACTTGAGTCTTGACCTGGACTCGACCCAGGAGACGCCTCCGAACATGTGTCTGGCCCGTCAGCCGCCTGGTTCTAATCGGTTAAATCATCGAGCGGACCTGGACGGCGCTGAAGCCCGACTCTGTCTGCGTGGACTGAACCCATGCAGTGGATTAGAGTCTGTCAGGATCAGAGCGGATCAGTTTGGACAGTTTCACAGTGAAACAGCTGATCAGACGAACCTCTTATCGGACTTTTCAACACGGACAACTGCACACATCTAACGTCCTTTCATGTCCGACACTCAGACTGAACACTGGAGGGTTCAGGACTTTCTGTTCCCTCCGACCGTCACGTTGCTCCTAAAGATAGTAAATGAAGTGGTGTAAATGCTCCGTCTGAAATGACACACATAGCGGCCGTGACTGACTCATTAACCTCTGTGTTTAATTATGGAAACCTAATGAGGCCTGTGGAAAACACAAACCTAACATCCACACGCCAACGTTCAAGTGATTAACAATCAGGGTAATTATACAGCAGAGGACACTTCTGCATGAGACTGTGGAGTAACTCAGCTAATCTGGAAAATAAACCGAAATATCATGTAAAAAATACAACATATGCACATATTCAGCAGATAAAACTAGCAAACAAGTACAGAGTTTAAAAAGCTAGCTACACTGTAAAAAATGAATGTTTTTACCTGTTAATTTTTAGAAGCATTTACTATTATTCTACAGATTTCCCCCGTTTTGTTAAATAATGAGAAAAATCACTGAAAACAGCATCAATTTACATGTTAACCATAAAAAACAGGTCAAACTGACAACTACAGACACAAAACGAGCAAAATGAGGCACAAAGTCATCAAAAAAGTAGGTGCAGAATGACGACAATACTAACTACAATGCACTCAAGCGAGATGCAGACCCATGCCGGACGCCTTCCTAAACATGGCAGGTAGCCCTGTGACCTTGACCTTTGAGCTTTTGACCCCAAAATTAATGGGTGACCAGGGTAGGTCAAAGGTCAAGTTCAAGGCCAAGAGGTGCAATGTGGTAGTCCTACCCTTAGATACACAAAAGTTCATCATTGCAAGCTTATATAGTAGATTATAAGAGGATTTTGCACTAAGTAGCCCTGCGACCTTGACCTTTGACCCTTTGACCCTTTGACCCCACAATTAATGGGTGACCAGGGTAGGTCAAGATGAACAACTGTGCTAAGTGTGATTATCCTATCTCTATTTGTTCTCAGACAGACAGACAGAAGATGAGACAATCATCAAGAAACATTAATGACTACAAAAACATGTAGCGCGTCAACAGAGATGCAAAACAACTACAAAAAGACTCAAATACCTCAATTCTTTAACGTATTTTTGTTGTGTACCTTGTTTTGGTTGTTTTGTGTCTGTACTTGTAATTTTGTGCCTTACATTGATTGTCTGTGTCGCGCGAAGCGGAGGTTATGTTTTCGCTTGCGTTTGTCTGTTTGTCCGTTTGTTTGTTTGTTTGTTTGTTAGCAAGATAACTTGAAAAGTTATGAACGGATTTTGATGAAATTTTCAGGAAATGTTGATTATGGGCCAAGGAACAGATGATTAAATTTTGGTTTATTGCCATTAAGTTTGAGGAAGTTTGAGGTGAACCAACATTTGATTTCAGAGAGGCAGTGGGTGAGGGAGGAGGGTGGGAGAGTGGAGTTTGCCTTACAAGAAAGGTAGAGCCGGGTGTCATCCGCGAAGCAGTGAAAATGAATACCATATGTACGGAAAATATTGCCAAGTGGTAGGAGGTATATTATGAAGAGGAGGGGCCCCAGGACGGAGCCCTGTAGTCACACCAAATGCTTTTGTGGTATTTTTGTAGTCATTTATGTGTCTTTGCATCTAATTTTTGGCCATTTTGTGCTGATTTGTGGTTTTTGTGTATCCTTTTCAAGTCATTTTGCATTTCATCTTGGTTGTTTAGGTCTTATATTCATATTTTTTTTTGTATATTTGTTGTTATTTTGCAACTTTTTAAAAATAATTTGATCCCCTCGTTTGCAGTTTTTGTGCCACTTTGGTTGTTTGATACTTCAATGATCGTTTTGCACCTCTTTATGTTGTTGAGATTGGCTTTGCATTGTCATTTTGTGGTTATTTTGTGTCTTTTTGTTGTCATTTACATAGTTTTGTTGTGTTTCTGTGTCTCCTTTTGGTTGTTTTCTCTGAACTTTTGTGCGGCTTTGAATCTCATTGTGAATCTTTTGTTTTTTCTATGAATTTCTGTCGTCTTTCCGTCTCCAAGTGACCATTTTGCATCTCATTTTGGCCGTTCTGTCTTCTTGCGGTTGCTTTGGATTGCATATTTGTGTCTCATTTTGATTGTTCTGTGTCTCTTTGTTGACATTTTGCAGTTTTGCCTCTGTTTACATTCTTTTGAGTGTCTTTTTCTGTTACAGTTTTGGTCTTCCGTGTGTCTCTCTGGGGTATCTTGCAGTAGAAGACCAGGGGCCTCATCACCTTTTGGGCCTCTTGACCTTTGCCCGTTCAGTAATCCATCAGTCTTTGTGTGTCTGTGTGTGTCTATACTGGTTTGCCCACCTGTTGGTTTCTTTCTATTCCAGCTTCATTCATTAAGTCTTTGAAAATGAAGTTAAAATCAGATGAACGCCTGTGTGGAGGCAGATAATGAGCCGAGGTTCATTAACACACTGATATTAGATTTAGAGGAACAGAGGATCCTGACTGAGAGGAAACTCTGGACTTTTAAAAGGACATTTAAAATACAGTTTGTCTGTAGCTCTGCTGATCTGGTGCATCAAGAACAAAGCAAACGTTGGTCATTTTGTGTTTTACTTTGGTGTTTTGTGTGTCTTTTAAAGTCATTCTACACCTTTTTGTGGTCGTTTTGTGTCTAATTTTGGTCAATTTGTGTCTGACTTTGGTTGTTCTGCATCTCTTTTTGGTCTTTCTGAGTCTTTTACAGTTGTTCGTCATCTTTTTGTGTCCATTTTGTGTCTTGGTTTGGTTGTTTAGTCTCATTCAACTTTGTTTTTTGTCTTGTTTTGCGTCTCTTGTTGTCTTATTGTGGTTGTTTTGTGTCTCTTTGCAGTGGTTTTGTTATAGTTTTGCATCTCATGTTGGTTGATTGTGTCTCTATTGATCATTTTGGTTGTTTTTTGTGTCTCACTTTTTGTGTTTTGCATCTTGTTTTGGTTGTTTTATGTATTGTTTTTTGGTTTTGCATCTTTTGTTGTTATTTTACCTGTAGTTTTAGTTGTTTGTGTCCCATTTGTGGTCATTTTATGTCTTTTGTGGTATTTTTATGGTCTTTCGGTTTCTCTTTATTGTTGTTTTTCATCTCCTGTTGGTTGTTTTCTGCGTCTTTGTTTTCATTCTGCATCTTTTTGTGCTTCTTTTGCATCTCTTGTTGTCACTTAAGGCCTTATTGTGGTTGTTTTGTGTCTCTTTTCAGTGGTTTTGTTGTAGTTTTGCATCTCGTCTTGGTTAATTGTGTCTCTATTGATCATTTTGGTTGTTTTTGTGTCTCATGTTGGTGTTTTGCACCTTGTTTTTTGGTTGTTCTATGTCTTGTTGTTTGGTTTTGCATCTTTTGTTGTGTCCTATTTGCGGTTTTTGCATCTAGTTTTGGTCATTTTATGTCTTTCGGTTTCTCTTTATGGTTGTTTTTCATCTGTTGGTTGTTTTGTGCGTCTTTGTTGTCATTCTGCACATTTTTGTGATTGTTTTGCATCTTATTTAGGTCTTTTTGTGGTTGTTTTGAGTCTGCAATCATTCCCTGTCTTCATAGTGTAATTGTGAATCTTGCATTGTGTCTTATTTTCTTCATTTTGCGGCTCTTTTATTGTCATTCTTCATCTTTTTGTGGTCCTTCAGCATCTTCTTGCATCTCATTTTGGTTGCTTGTGTCCCATTTTGGTCATTTATTGCCTTTTTGTGGTCATTTTATATCCCTGTGTTGTTCATCTGTTGTTGTTTTACATCTCATACTGGTTGGTTTGTGTCTTATATTGATTGTTTTGGCTGACTAGTGGACTTTTGGTTTCTTTTTATGGTTGTTTTTCATCTAGTGCTTGGTTGCTGCGTTTCTTTGTTGTCATTTTGCAGTTTTGCACCTCTTTGTAATGTCCTGTGTGTCTTTGCTTTGCTGTTATTTTGAGTCTCAAATCTCAGAAAGCAGAGTGTTAAAGAGATGGTATTAAATGTACTGTTACCGTCAAACTCTTCCACTGCAAAGAGCTGCGGGTTTTATCAGTGAGTCTGTTGGTTTTCATGTTGAATTCTGCCTGTTGCATGTAAACGAAATCATGCAAGTTGTGCCTTTAACGCTGTATTATTCCATTTTTAGCACAATCTCTATGATCTTGGTTTAATAGAAATCCATTTGTTAGTACAAGGCAGCATTTGATATTGTGAAGCAAGCTTGATTAACATTAAAGTAGGAGTAAGACTACAGCTCTATTCATACAGCATTTATGCCTATAGGGGAGCTCTGATCAGTGATTTGAAACCCAGCTGGAGTCCATATGTGGGTGATTTCTCACCTGCCACTCCAGTAATAATTACAGCCACAATTACCTGCTGTGTTTCTGTGAACTCGTCAGCTGCCCTCGGACTTTAAAGTGGATCCGTGAGGTTCGTTTAGCTCGTCAAGAGGTGCTCGTCATTCAGCATTTTGTATCAGTGCAGGAAATAAAAATACTCTGCAAACATGAAACACACAAGAACAACAACCAGACCCCATAAATACTTGAAAACATGGACTGTTTTCCTCTTTTGAGCACTGTGGTCAGCCCTTAGTTGGTTAAATTTTTGATAAACTGGCACTAAAGTAAGAAGAATGATCTGTTAGCAGCTCCTGTTTGTAGCGAACTGACTGGATTTACTGACAACTATCATTTGATTCAATGAAACTAAAGAAAACTCAAATGTTGTGTTCCTCAGGTACATTTTTAACTGTCTTTTTAATATATAATTGAATGAAAGTCATGTCATCTTTATAAAAGGCCGCTAAAGGGACACCATTTATCATCATGAATCATCCAATTTTTAACTTTCCAACAGTCCTTGAACTACTCATCTTTGACGTGCCGCTTCATTGGGAAAATCAACCAAATTTAACCCCTTAACGCTGATCGTCGCGAATTCGCAACATACCGCTTGCAATCAGACTGCAGCCGAGATAGCGTATGCATCCCCCAATGCCAGTTTGTGCATATTCAATAAGTACCTAGGAACCTTTTGCAAGCACTGGTTTCTCGTAGGACCGGCCGGACTGGCATCTGTGGCATCAATAAAAGTTTTTTTTACCATTAATGCCTGTTGCATCATACCTTTATTCTATGTGCTATATACAAATCAACAATCTCCACTTAATTTAGCATCAGCTTGAAAGCAAAAACACAAATAAATGATTTTTTTTATATAATTGTAAATAAATTCAGGCGTCAAGGGGTTAACTCAAAATGCCTCAAGTTATAAGAACTCATGTTTTTGAAATGGTTTGAAAATAAATAATTCTTGATGTTTTACTCTGTAAACTGTAAATCATTAAGTCTATAAATTCCACTGCTGCTTTAAAAAAATGTACATTAACTGCACTTCGTTTGATTAATTAGTTCAAAGTCATTTTATGAGTTGTAAAAGCGTAAAACTGACTGAATGAAATCAACTCAACTTGAAAAAAGAAGTTCAACTAGAAAAGCACTCGGAGAGCGCAGACCTCCGCCAAGCAGCGGTTACCTTCTCAGCTGCGTGGCGTATACCTCAGTAAACTACTGTGTTAGCTGGTTCTGTGCTGGTAACAAGCCGTCTGGGCCGCTATCAAAACAGGCAGCATGGGAGGCAGTAAACCTTGGAACTAGATCCATTTATTTGTCACAGACATGGTGAAAGAGTACAGCACGAGTGCCGGGCGGGACAGACACACAACGCACTTCATCTACTACTACTACATTACCCATAAGCCACCACGCTTAAAGGAGCAGGCTCAGGCCGGTAACAGCTCATTTCCACCCATATTGTGATTTTTACAAGCAGCATTTTCTCATTTTTGGTAATCCAGAACATCACCAACATTTAATCATCTGTTCCTTGTCTCTTTATCAACATTTCATTAAAATCCGTTCATAACTTTTCAAGTTATCTTGCTAACAAACAAACGCCGGCAAAAACATAACCTCCGCCTCCTTGGCTGAGGTAACTAGGAATATGGCGGAAAAACCGAGGAAGCATCCACGAAAACTTTCTAATGAACCAGAGAACAACTGATCAACAACAGCAAAACATGTCATAAGCATGTCATATTTATGAAGCCTTGAGCTTCGGTGTTTTCAAATTTGCACCTCACCTCTTCCTCCTCCAGCAGGTCTCCCTCCTCTTCCTCCTCCTCGTCGTCGTCTTCTTCCTCAGAGTCGTTCATGTCCTGGCTCTCCCGGTCCCTCTTTATCCCGTCGTCCTTCTTGTTGCTCGGGTGTGGAGGTGAGGTTACCTCTCCTGGTTCGGTTTTTGTGCTCTTAGCTTCTGCCAGAAACGAAGGCACATTCATAAACAATCATCTGTTCTATTAAATGAGGCGACAGGATACAGCTCTGTGATTTCTGTAGTTACAGTTCAATAAAAGCAGGCCAGTATTAGTAGGATTACAGCTTGGAGATCAATTCTGTACCAGAGCTTTTACTTTACATACAGTTAAATATTGCTGCATTTATTGGATGCTATTAAAAACATGCGGTTTCCATCCTACCCGACTTCTTGCTGTGGTCCTTCTCCATGCGCTCCAGGCTATCCAGCAGGTCGTCCACTTTGCTTTTGATCTGGGTCAACTCGCGCTTGATGGTCTGCAGCTCGTCCACTTTCACTGGAGAGAAAATGAAGGCAGGAGTTCGGTTAGTTAGACATCCAAGTGCTTCTATACACTGAAATCATCTTCTTCTAGTTGTTTGTGCCAAATCTGTATTTTTCCATTATTAACCGACCCATCTGTAAGTCTGGATTAATCATCTCCTGGGTTTCGAAAAAAAACTAGAGTCGGGCAGAAAGATTAAAGAGTCTTTCCACCGTCGCGGACCGCTGCTCATAGGGAATCCAAAAGCAATTTTTGGATTGTTGGGTTTTCTGTTTTCTTCTTAAGCACTAAGTGATGACGTGTTGTAAATAAGCGCTATATAAATAAAATTGAATTGAATAGAAAATTCTGACATTCTTACACAATAAAATGCTAGCAAGTATTTTTTAAGTCAACTTAGAGGCTACACATTTTCCACCGAGCTGGTTCCAGTGCTAATTTGGAGCCAGACTTAGCACCAGTTCTTTGTGTTTCCACCACCTAAGCACCAGCTACAGGTTCTAAAAACTGGTGCTAAGCAAGCACCAACTCTTTGCTGGGCCAGAGCTAAGAACCGAGTACGTCAGGGGCTGGGGGCGGGGTTATCGTGACCAACGATCCCCGATGGAAAGGGACACACAAGCGGTAATTTGTGTCCTTTTTCTCCAGGACATCCCTGTTCTGATCGCAGATGTACTGGAATGACTCACGGGACACACGGAAACTGTTGCGCTGAAATCCGGTACAATTTTAGAAGTCTGTAAAGCACTTTGGTCAACCTTGGTTGTTTTTAAATGTGCTATATAAATAAAATTGACCTTGACCTTGACAACTTTGTCCCACCAGTAGCGCGATTGCGGATGTGCCCGGGAAACAGGCAACCTCTGCCTCGCACTCAGCCTTAAGACCATCTATAAAGATAAACAGATATCATCATCAACTTATTGTGTTTGTTTAACCGCTATGTAATCGGTGCAAGCATAGTCGTTTTACGGTGACACAATGGCGTGGCTCCAACTTGGATCCTTGCCGAATGAAAAGCAAACAGGTTCTTAGGAGGAAGCACCAGAACTAGCACCTGGTTCTACTTGGTGGAAAAGGGGTATTTGTGGTTTTGTTAGGAGTGCTGTGGTTGCTTTTGGGTCATTCCATCCCAAATAGTCCAATTTTTTAGACCAATTTCTGCTTCACCATCTCTGATTTTTATATTTTTCTAATGTTTTGTAATATCGTGACACGAAACTAAACATGGTTCAGAAAATATCACTAGTTGGCTTCTGCATTATCAATTGTTTTTGTTAATTCGATTGGACTTTTCATGACGACTTCAGTTTTTATAATATTTTAACTCCCCCATTAAAGATTATTTGATCTACTTGTCCAATATTGCAGATTCAATGACATGATGAGAACTAACAGTGAAGATTTCAGGCTCAAACATAGCATCAAATTTCAATGTGCGAAAAAAAAAAAAAACATGCTGAAAGTGGGCAAAACTTTATGTCTGAGAAAGTATTGGATGTATCAAGCTAAAAACTTCACAGATGTAATTTTAAATATCCAAAGTTTACACTATAAAGTTTCAAGCAATTTAAAGACGATCGAGTAGAAGGCCTCTGATCATTTGAGACGGAATAACCCTTTTACTAATGTGTCCTAAATGGGTTTATTGTGGTGGCTGGTTGTTTGCCCGTTTCTGAATTTTTACCTGCTCTCAGTTCTCAAGAAAAGACTTATCTGATTAAACATTTACTCTGCATCCATCACATCTTCCAACATATTATTTACCTGCTCTCAGTTCTCAAGAAAAGACTTATCTGATTAAACATTTATTCCGTGTCCATCACATCTTCCAACAGATTAAATGCACCTCTATCACTGTACTTCAACCTTTTAACCACAAAGTAAAATCGAACCTCGACATTAAGACTTTCTAACCACTCAAATTAATCAACCAGTGCTTACAACAAACATCCAATTACAGCCTGCTACTGTTGCTCTCCATCTTTACATTTACACACTGGTGTTACCATACGACCTTCTAGTCAGTATTTAGCACTTTTCACTGAAGTAACTCGACTACGAAGCCCAGACTTGGAGACACAGACAAAGTAGGGTTGGCATAAAGATCAGAACTACGATAAGGGCGAGGTAAGAATCTGCCACTCCCAAGAGAAACACGCTCAACATTTTATGTACCAATCGAAAAGCTCACATAAGCCAGAAACCTTTCACACACAGCAGCCCAACCCATCGTGTCTGTTAAGGTCACTCAATATGCTAAATTTATATATTCATAAACCCCTTTGTTAGGAAATGCAAAAGCTTGCAGTATCAAAACTATGCATTTCTGATTTCATTAAGTAACAATCAGGAACATGACAATGGCCCAAGATGTTGGTTTGACCTCCAAACTTCCTAGACCCCATTCTGATCAAGCATCAACAGGATGCAGTGGAACAAGTGTGATTGACAGAGGCCCCACTGCACAAGCCAGAGTACCCAAAGGATCCACTGCCAACGTGCTGGTGCCAGACCCCATAGGACACCCTGAGAGGTCCTCTTGTCCATGCCCTATGGTTCAGAGCATTTTTGACCACATAAGGGGAACCAACACAATATTAGGCAGGTGGTCATAATGTTATGCC
>OMNN01100320.1:0-42903 GCA_900302755.1 Chromis chromis | reverse complement strand
CAAATGGAAATCCCAAATGTCACTGGCCTACCCCTACAGGAAAATGCACCCCACCACATGGCAACAACATCAACCAATCAGAAACATCTTGAAGAACATGACAATGGCCCAAGATGTTGATTTGACCTCCAAACTTCCTAGACCCCATTCTGATCAAGCATCAACAGGATGCAGTGGAACAAGTTTGATTGACAGAGGCCCCACTGCACAAGCCAGAGTACCCAAAGGATCCACTGCCAACGTCCTGGTGCCAGACCCCATAGGACACCCTGAGAGGTCCTCTTGTCCATGCCCAATGGTTCAGAGCATTTTTGACCACATAAGGGGGACCAACACAATATTAGGCAGGTGGCCATAATGTTATGTCTGATCGGTGTATAGTGCACTATATAGGTTGTTTGCCATTTTGTAGGCTTTCCGAATGTTAAGTTGCAATTGTTACACCCTATATAGTGCACTCAAAGTATCCCACAATGCACCATGAAAAGCAGCTGATGGTCACTAACCAAGCAATATGTGCCATTATGCATTGGTCGAAGAAGAATGGCAGACAGACAAAAGAGCCGATTGAGGATTGGTGGCATTTCCACAGCTTCTTATGCAATTGTCTATACATGTAGCTTGTCAAAAAAAATATTATTAAAAATAAGCAGAGCAATTTATCATAACACAAACAAAGAAAAAATTGTATTTTCATATGTTAATTTAGGAAATTCCATTAGTATAATATGAATTTATCACAAAAATGCCAGTCGGTTCACCACCATAGCAGCATCCATCTGATATGTTTTAACTGAGCGACAGCAGAGACGTAATTAAATAGCAGAGACTCCAGTAGTGTTACTTTTGCAGATGAGCTCCTGACACTATATAAATGCACGATGAATGGATGCATATGTAAGGTCAGGAGCAGAATGATTTTAGCATGAAGGCATTATGGAAGGATATTGAAACTTGGCACACGAGTAGATGATACTTCCATCTCTTCCTATCCTAAATTTCGTCAGCCTACCCATGATTCAAGATGTCTATCTGGCTGTTTGGAAATTAATTACTTTTTTACCGGTGTCAACCCTGATTGGCCATAACTCCCACTTATACTAACATATGAAAGCTTTCTAAGCATTAGTAATGTCATTGAGATATTATTCTCACAATAACATTGATCCTATGTATTAGAAATATATTTTTCCTAACTTTTTGAAAATCCAATTGAGTCTCGATTGCCAGAATTTGCTGTATTCTCTCTATTCAGCGAGAACGTCCAAACATCTCATGAAAATTTAAAGAGTCTAGGACTTCAAGAGATAAGGACACCTGAAAGTGGCATCTTGTTTAATTTCCAAAGAGATTTATTGAAAATTTCCATTGGGCGAAAAATGATGAAAAAGGGCAGATGTCAGTTTCAGATGCCGAAGATCATTCCTACAAAGTTGCAACAGATTCTGAGATAGTCCAGCAACCACCTTCGCTGAGTTGACACGGAATGACCATAATGCTAAGTCTTGTTTTGTATTTTACATCAATACTGACTGATTTGTTATTTATCATTTGCATGCTCCCCTTACATCAGGGATGGGCAACTCCGGTCCAAGAGGGCTACTATCCTGCATGTTTTATAGCTTCTCTCTTCCAACACACCTGATTCAAATGATCAGGATCGTTATCAGGCTTCTGCAGAACTTAATGATGAGCTGATCATTTGAATCAGGTGTGTTGAAAGAGGGAAACATCTAAAACATGCAGGATAGTGGCCCTCGAGGACCAGTTGCCCATCCCTGCCTTACATGATAATATATTTGCCACCTTTAATAATAAAAAGCATCAGTATCACTGGTTTTCTCATTTCTCTTTCTTTAATTGTTCTTTCTTTCTTTCTTTCTCTATGTTTGCTTTAGTTTGTTCTTCCTTTCTATCTTTTTTCTTTCCTTTCTTTTCCTACTGTCTCTGTCTGTCTTTCTTTTGTTCTTTCTTGCATTCTTTCTTCTTTCTTTCTGTCTGACTGTCTTTCTTTCATTCTTTCTTTCTTTCTGTCCATCAGTAGTTTTGTGGTGTTAAACATGTCTTCTCATGTCTTGTACAGTGAGGTGGGTATCAGTGCAGTGGGGCCCAAATGTCCTGGTGCCCTGAGGCTCCCTAAAAGGTGAATCCGCCCATGTTTGTGTTTTAAAGGTTGGAAACACATTTACACAGCAGTTTTTAAACTCAGGAGCTGTTCACTTTGTACTCACCCATCCCTCAAAGGTCTCCCCGGTGTTGGAGGTCTGGATGAGGTCCTCGAACTGGATGGTGCAGTTGGCCACAAAGTCATCATATCCGATCGGGGTGTCGTGGAAAACCGCCAGCTCGATCTGCTTGCCGTCGTTTACGTTGAGGCAGAACTCCTCGTTGTACGTGGGCATGTTGGTCTTCTGCTTGGTGTGGGTCTGTCCGATCTTGTAGTCGTCCACCTTCACCACAATGTAGGGGTCCAGGGCCGGGGGAGCCTTGTTGAAGATGACGGAGTGTCTCAGGGAGAAGGTGGTGGGCTTCAGGTCCAGCGCCTCACCGATCCGCAGCTTCAGGTACCCGTTAAACTTCATCTTTAATTGTGTGGGTAAAACAGAAAAAGAAAAACAAAGCGCAACAACAAGGTGTGCAGAAAAAAAACAATCACATCCACTTCATATGTGATAAAGTCATGCTGGTGTCAGCTCCCAGTGACTGTCAGCGATCAGATCAGTGTGAACCTGCTACAAGACGTTTCAGTAAATAGGAAGCTGCAGCAGCGACATGCCGAGGAGGAGACACAAGTTCCGCATAACTGCTCTCAACAACACTCACAACACAAAACCAACCTGTCACTGTCGGTTTGTGTGTCACATGGCTCGGTTTGTAGTTCTCGTGTAGTAAGAGCAGTGTGGGACTACACTGACCATGGTGCATCACTCTGAAGGTGTCGCGGTGACTCACCTGTGCTGCTCTGTGTGAGGAAACACCGCCATCTGGTGGACGTTATACTGAACTACACGACAGGACTGACTGCAGGTTCTTTCTTTCTTTCTTTCTTTCTTTCTTTCTTTCTTTCTTTCTTTCTTTCTTTCTTTCTTTCTTTCTTTCTTTCTTTCTTTCTTTCTTTCTTTCTTTCTTTCTTTCTTTCATTTTTACTTTCAGTTATTTTTTTTGTTTATTGTATGTTTTCTTAATTTGTTTGTCTGCTTTTCTTTATATTTTTTCTTTCTTGTTTTCTATCTTTCTTTTCAATGTCTTTCTTTCATTCAGTTTTATTTATTTCTTTTAATACGCTATCTTTCTTTCTTTAGAACTTTTTCTTTCTTTTCTTTCTTGTTTGTTTCTTCCTAGTTTTTTTGTGTTTTTTCTTTCTTTTTCTTTGTTTCATTTTCTATTTGTTTCTGTATTTTGTGTTTGAGCAGAGTTGTAGGTGAGCTGGTGTGCTCGAGCTTCACACTCTAAAGAAAGCAACAGAATAGAGTTACATCTGAGCCAGGACATCACACTATAACACTACTCAAGTCTTGTTTGCAAAGTTTTTATGTAAGTTAAATTGCCAGCAGACATATCAAAAGTAAAAGCATTTTGACATCACAGTTAATTCACTTCCATGATCCTGATAGTGTATTACAAGTATTGGTATTCTGACTCACAGCTACACTGTGATGTCTCACTGGGACACCTACATAGAACAGAATCATTCAATTGTTTTTAGAAAAACTTGTGCTTTCCTGCTTTCCTCTGGTATCATTAATAGAAATATTAATAACACTCATGCTTATTTTACCATTGTTGATAGGTTAACAGACCCCCAGATCATGAACTAGTCCTAGATAAACTGGAAAAATGGCTCTCAGGAAGGATCCTGGTTCAGATCCACTTAGAACGAAGGCGATCTGTAGTGAGTTTTAGTAATTATGACTTAGACTTCAGAATTACTTGTCATAGCTATGCAGATGACATCCAGATCTTTGTAGCAATCTTACCTAATGACTATGGTCATATAGATTTGCTTTGTCTTTCCCTTGATGAAGTAAACAGTTGGATGCAACTAAACTTCCTTATACTAAATAAAGACAAGAGTGAGATCATTCTGTTTGGCAATAAAGAAGGAAGCCAGGCACTAATGCTGACCTTAAATACAGGTCACTATAAACTAACACCCAGGTCAAGAATTTCAGTGTGATCATTGATGAGAACACAAATTTCAGCAGCCACATCAAAGCTCTAACTAAATCCTCATTCTGGCATCTTAAAAATATAGCCAATCTGAGAAACTTTGTGTCCAAGCAAGATTTAGATAAACTCACATTGTTTTTTATTACTTGTAAAGTACACTACTGCAATGCACTCCTTCATGGCCTCCCTATTAAGACCATTAGACATTTGCAACTCATTCAAAATGCTGCTGCTGGAATACTGACAAAAACCAATAAGGGAGAACGCATTACTCCAATTGTTAGACCCCTACACTGTCTTATAGGTGCATATATAATTGAATTTAAAGCCCTACTTATTGTCTATTAGTCTCTTAATGGTCTAGAACTAAAATAAATCAGATATCTTTGCTGAAGCCTGAAAGATCTCTAAGATTTGCAGGGACGGATCAGTTCCCAGAGTTCAGATCAGACAGTAAAATCTAAATGAAGAAGGGTTTTCTTTTAGCTGCAACATCTTTACATAATGTATCTATATATTTATGTAGTGTTAAAGTCTCTCTCTGCTTAATGATTTAAATCCTAGTAAAGTCATCTCTGTGTATCAAAGGTATATGTTTTATCATTTTTTTCCATGACAACAATCTCTCCCTGCCTTAAAACGGCTTTGAAGTAACTTTATGCAGTTGTTTCCTCTAGAATGTGTAGATCTATAAAGTCTCTGCCTCTCTCTCCACTCGTCCCTCTACACTCGATGCAGCTCAAGCACACCAGCTTACCTAAGACTCTACTTGAACACTGTAAAACTACTCTATACCACACAATGGCAACTTGTAATATTGGAATATTCCAGCCATACATGTTCAAACTGGACATGGATTCTAATGAATAATGATACAGAAAGTCCCACCTGCCATCTAAAAGGATTGGTCCCTTAGGTTTGTGATGTATGAAACCCTAGCTGTGTGAATCTATGTATTTTTACACCGTCATTGGTACGCTGCAGGTTCCAGATGGAAATACTCAACCATGGAGTAGACTGCTTATTTCACTCATCATGTCTCTTCCAGCATATAAAAACACCACGTGGGCATGTCGACAAGGTTTTTAAAAAATCACCTAAGATTTTTATTGTAGTTTGTTCTTCATCCAGTGGGTGGCAATCAAGAGACAGGCCACATGATAAGAACCTGTGTATTAGGAATGAGAGATTTGTTAGCCATCCCACAGCAGTAGATAAAATAGGTTTTATTCACCACTATTTCACTATATTTTATCTTATCAGCAAGAATATTCTGGTTTCAAAACTGCTGGTCAGCTGGGGCTTTGTGTGTGGAGTTTGCATGTTCTCCCTGTGCGTCCAGATGTTCACACAAAGCTGAATTCCTACTGAGGAGTAAACTGGACTTCATGGGCATGCATCCAAATTAACAAGAACTCCTTCAAGTGGTTAGAAAAAGTGAAAATGTGAAGATAGATGTTCAGGACAACTGTGCAATCTCAATGTGTTGATGAAAACCATTACTGAAAACTACTGATCTAAAAGCACTATGAGGAGCATCTTGTTTGTCAACAGCATTTAGGGAGATATATTTACAAAAATAAAAAATAAAAAAACACCACTAAGTGAAAAGGTAATACATGAATAAAACTACAATTGTTGCAAAGGATTTTACATTTTGTCTCAACGGGGATCCCATCAGGGCAAGTAAAATCCTGGCAATAACACATTTGGATCAAGCCTTGATGATTTTGATGGAGTTCTGTAATTACTAGTCATTAATTGAACCATCTACTATTAGATATTGGGTAAATTAATTACTGTTAATATGAGCTGGTATGAATGCTTCATAAATGCAAGGATTTCCTGCTCTTGAAATTTTTTTTTGTCAATGATGTCAATGTTTCTGGCATAACTAGACCAAATTTTAATTAATTACTCTCAGAAATCAACTGAATTTTCAATCACTTCTAGTTTTGATGACATCCTACAGTGAAACATATGTTCACATATTTGAAGTAAATGTATTAGCAAGAGGGAAAGCTACAGAAAAACTGAACCCTGAAGTGAAAGTAAAACATTAATCACTCAATTCCCTCATTTTTTTTAAACTTAAATGCTGCCATACTGTTTGCTCTTCCTTTCTTCTTTAAATGCCACTTTCTCCTCTCTTCTCTCTCTGATGGTGCTCTGCCTGCTCCATCCATAAATGCCACGATCAAAGTCTCCACTTTATTGGTGTTAGACTTGACCTCTCACCCCACTCTGCCACATGTCAGTGCTCCACATCTCGCCGCTCCAGCTGTTATAAATAAAGAGCTAGGCTCCCAGATCGTGCACATCCCTTGGATCCAGACTGTCTTGTAAACAACCTCTTAGACATGACCTTTCTGAGCAGAGAAGGTCGTAATGATAAAGCGGGCAGATAGCAGATTGCCTCAGTGGAGGAGTGTGAATACGCTCGCAGCTATCAGCGGCTTTTTTGTCAGACCTGGTGGCTTAAAATAAAACTTGTGCACCTGAAATTTATGCTGCAGATCACCTTGACCATCAAGAGCAGGCATGCTGGTATATGCACACACTCACAGCCTACATTATTTGTGATCCAACTCTTTGGAGTCAAGGTTTTTAATGGTATTTTTGTGACTTTTTGTTCCTCTTTTCAGTGAAGCTCCTTCCACATGAAGTTACTTTTTGAGCTGTCCAGCAGAGGGCAGACTAAGACTGATAACCTTCCATCCTCCTTTTTCCACTCTGCTTACCTGTCTGTTATGATGAAGCAACTTTAAAAAATCTCTATATTTTACCTCCACTCCGTCCTGTTTTATTATGGAGCCAGACCTGGCGTTTTTACAGTCCAGAATGATTTGTTTTGTTTCTTTGTTCTGCCAACGGTTCCCCTCTTTTTTTCTCCCTCCGTCTGGCAACTCTGTGGCTCTTTGCCCTGCGTCGTTTCCTCCTCATTCCAGTCTGACTTTCTCTCTGTAAGTGGTTGTCATGGCCAAATCTGGAATTTATGCACTCATGGGAGAAGTCTGCAACTCTACATGACTCTGGACACCAGACTGAGAACACAACTTCTGAGCCACATGTGTACATGTACACACAGGGGCACGTGCACAGACAGGCATGAACACACACTTCTGAAGTATCTCCTCGAGATGCCAACATTTTATTGCACACAAGCACAGCTACCAAAAGCCCCCCCATATTTCAGAGCAGACCGATTCTCCGTATACAACTTAATTTCAGCCACCTGTAGAGTTTCCACATTTGCTTCACAGTCTACGCTCCAATTTATGTCTGTGTAACCCAGGACAGCTCAATCCGCTGGCTCCCTGCCCAGGTACACCCTATAGCTGCAGCTAATGAAGCATAGCATTGGTGCCAAACAGGGGAGCAGGGACTGAAGGGAATATGGCCCAGATATGGTGAAGCCCGTTCCCAGCTCTTTTGACCTCGGTGAGGGAAATCCTGCGGGGCCAGTATACCTACACCCCCCCCAACACCACCACCACAAACTCAATTACATCCATCAGTCATTGGGTCCAAGCACCAGGAATAACCCCCCTTCATCCTACAATCCACTCACAAGACCCCAACTTCTCTCAGGTAAGGCTGTGTAGAAACAAACACACACACACACACATTTATCCCCAGGGCTCTCCTGTGTGAAAGCAGAGGCACTCCATAAATCACACCTGTAAAAGCCGATTTGGTGCTATATGTGCTTTATTCATAAATGGTGTTTACTGCCGGTGCTCCACCACAGGAAAACATGGCTTTAGATGGCACCATCTGCAAAAATGATTCCACAATCTAGCAAGAAACTCAAATGAGTTTGCGGCGCTCTTTTTAAAACTGAAATTTTCACCCTTTTTAAAGAGGAAAGATGGCATACAACAAACATCTCCAGCTGGACTTAAACAGGGCACATTGTGAATACATGGTGGTGTCTTATTTGATGCTTTGCTGCAGATTAGTTAAAGGGAAAAAGGAGAATCCCTGTCTGGGTGCAGGATGTGTTTTTGTGAGTCAGAAAGAGAAAAAAGAAAAGAGGAAAGAGGGACTGACAATAATAAAGCACGCTGTTGTGAAAACTGCAGGAATGTAACTGTGAGAGTGGTCAGAGCTGCTTTGGACAGAGTGTGGAGGGTGGTGGAGGAGGTGGGGGCTCTGTCACAGCCCCTCCAGGGTAATTGGCTCCAGATGTGAGGCAGCGTGGCCCCTGCGCCAGAAAGGCGTCAGGGCCGCATTAAGAGCTCAGCCCAGGGCTGATGGGATCGCAAAGACACAAGCTCACCCTCACTCACCACTGGAAAACACAGAGCGAGTCCCACACTGTGCTGCTGACCACTGGGCCTCCATCAGTGCCCTTCCTACTGCCGAAGCCCTGATCATCATCTGCCAAAATAACCAAGCGGTGCAATTCTTAAAACATTGTAGTGCTCTGCTTTTTTATTTACAGAAGGCTTCTCTCACCTTTGACTTTGATTTTTTCCGACAATATAAAATATCTGTCATTCTCTCTGCTGTATTTTGGTGACTATGGAGACAGCAATCTGGGAGTCACTTCTCTTTTATGTCATTGTGTTCCTGCTATTGTGTTGGCCCTGATTGTGGCCTGACAGGTGATGTGTGTGTCAGTCAATTCTTCACCAGTTTCAAGAGTCTCTATTCAAGACAGCAACATGTTTCCTGCACACAATAGTTAAGTGCTGCAGTTTTCTGTGTTTTGTGGAGACTGTGGCGTTTAGATACTCACAATAGAAGCAGGGTGAAGGGCATCAGTGGTCTATATGTGCAGCTCGGTTTGTCTGAGAATCGCTGCTTAAATAGCAGAGGCAGATGACAATGTCAAGTTGCACAATGTCATATATCAAGATCTGTGACGATAAATACACTCAGTAGAGCTATTAAAAAGTCTCATTCTCTCCTGTTACACATTTCCCCTCATGTTTTGTTCGCTGACACTGTTCCAATGGGAACTCTAAACTTTACTTTTCAATATAATTTCATGAAAAGCATGAAGAAATTTGAGTGTGCTGGTAAATAAGGTACATTCTCCTACGACCGAAGTATCTGCTGTCTCAAAAAGAGTCCTCAGAGCGAGGAATGCTCTTACTGTGACACAAAGAGCATGTTTACTGATAGAGCGTGAAAATTGATTAAAAGCAGAAAAGCAGCATGGAGTGAAGGTAGACGGAGGGAAGAGAGAGAATGGGAGGAAAGGGAAAAAAATTGAAATGGAGAGCACTTCATCAGTGATGACACTCGCGTATCGATGGCATTTGCTGAGTTGCAGTCCCAACCATGACTAACGAGGAAAACCACTCATCATGCCAACCAGCATTAAAAAGCTTATGTGAAAAGACCCTTGAAGCACCTTTCAGCCAGGAATGCCTGTTGAACAAGATTATGCGGGTAAACAGAAAGCAGATGTTGTGCATGTTTTCAGGTCTGCTGCAGTTTCTGACATCCACTACCTGTGAAGGCACATTGAGCCGATGAAACACAAACAGGAAGAGGAAATGGCTCTGCTTTCTGCTAATACTGATCTGTAGCAGGCTGCAGTCCAGAGGTGGAATGGAACTAAGTACATTTACTCAAGTACTGCACTTTAAGTAAGTTTTTTTCTTTTTTCATGACACTTTCTTCTTCAGAGGGAAGTACTGTACTTTTGTATTACATTTAGCATTAGTTTTATTTTACAAATAAAGAATTTTGCACACAACATATTAACAAAGCTTATAAAATATACAATTTTGTTATGAATTAAACTAACAAGTTACACAAGTACAGCAGACATGATAAGCTGATTAGTCAATGGTGGAACTGACAGAAAATAACGAGTTGCAACGCGTTTTCTCACTATATTCCTTTTTTTTTTTTTTTAACAAACCAAACAAGTAATCAATTAATGAAGAAAATATCAGGCAATTAATCAATAATCAAATAATAATTTGTTGCAGTCCTACACAAATTAGTTCAAAATTAGCTCCATTTCAAACAACTGCAAGAGTAAAATCTTGATTTTACAATAATGCATGAGTAATAAGAATCTACTCATATGCTGTATTAGTAGAACAGTCTCTGTCATATTTTTCTGCATTTAGTACTTTTACTTTAATACTTTATGTAGATTTTCGTGATTATATTTACTTAGGTAAAATTAAATTCAGGACTTTTCCTTGTAACTGAGTATTTTTACAGCGTGGTATTAATACTGCTGCAGTCACCTCACTGCAAAGTCAAGCTGAACATTACAGAATGTACTTTCTACAGATGTGATCCAGCGGTTCCCAACCTTCCTTGTCTCCACAAAGACATTCAAACAATAAGATGGTAACTATGTTAAAGGTCACAGTGAGGACAGTGGGATCAGAGCCAGCTGTTATTCCTATTTCCAACAACAGAAAATGATTTTCAAAGAACACAGCCGACACCTCTTAAAACAACACTGAAGCGGAGGCTGCCAACAGGGGCTTAATTTGAGCCCACCATCGTTCCTCCGCCTCATTCCATCCTTTAACCCTGGGAGATGGTGTTGTCATACTGCTGGACATGAGCCCAGGGTGTGAGTGAGTTTAACTAAACAAAAACACTCCCACCCCGGGCTCAGGGCTCATGCCCCAGTCAGGCCTTCATAAAAACAAGCTCTGGTCTGTGTTAACATGCACGTTTCCAACACATGATAAAATTGGGAGAAAATTGGAGCATCTGGTTATCTCTTCCTAGTTAAGGTTTTCATAAAGCAGGAGAGGAATGTCCATGAAATGAGGATGTCAGGGGCTGCTGTGAACACGGTCTGACACTAGGTGGTAATCTTGTGCTGCATATGAGGGTCACATATGAACCCATGTAAGTTTATGCCACTTTATATATGACTAAATTCAGAGAGATACTATGCTTTTAAGGTAACTACACTTACAGCAGCTATAGTTGCTATTCATATCTAGATTTGGAATTAAAGATATTCATGCATTACTGTTTCAGGCCCAAATAGATAAAAATATTCAATATTTACCAAATTAACTTGAAAAAAAGTGAAAAAAGCCAATGCAGAATTTGCAATATAATATTTTTTTACATTCATGTATTGGTACTTCTACTAAATTTATGCATCTTCTTCCACCAGTGGCAACCTAATATATATCCAGCACTGACAGCAGATATGATGCTTGTTCTGTATAGGAGTGTCCTTCAGAGCAGCATAAGGAGGCCCAGGATATTTCCTGGTCCAAAGAACCTCCTTCGAGGCAGAGGTGGGGGGCGTGAAAAACCAGGCAGCCACTGCTTTGTGCTGGGACGACGGCCTGCCCTGCCTAATTCCTCAGATTAAAAGCAGCAGTGGGGTGACCGTAGGTTCCAGCGGCAGCATGAAGACAATCTAAACAGCATCATGATTAGAAACGTACAGAGCATGTGGCTTTCATTAAGCTGCAGGCTGAACGCTCAGTAAAACACAGAGGAGCAGGTCTCAGCATCAGAACTGTCCTTACCGATCAAACACATGGACGTGTTTTGACTGAAGAGCTTCCAACAACAGTGATAAAATCTCTCTTTTATTAATGCCATTAATTAGAAAAGTTAAAATTGATTTTACAGTACTCATTCAGTTTTTTATCACATTCATTGAAGAAGGCAAAGTTGCAGAAATGTTTACACCTGAAGCCTGGAGTGTAAGTGAAACGGCAACACATGAGTTAAAAGATGAAAACAAGATGCTTAAATTTGTCATTATTAAAGTGAATAAAAACACTTGGCCATAAATCAGAGAATTAAAAGTCATCATAGTGAATGTAAATCTGTGAGAATATGCCTTAAAAAATTTAGGAAAGCAGTAAACCTGACACATTTATGGTTCAGACTTGGTCAACAACATTTTCAAACACTCGTACCTGGTCGTACATAAAGTGCATTCGATCCACATAGAAAAATACTAAATTACACAGTAAATGTCATTCATCTTTTGTTCCAGGAAAATTAAAAAAAAATATTGTCCTCAATTTGGTACAGTCTAAAAGTCAGCATGTAGAACCTGTAAAAATGACCTGAGTTTGGTCTGTGTTTCTGACTTAGAAAAAACACTAAAGTAGTGTTGAGAACAACTTTACAATAAAGATAGTGCCTGAGGTGATGCTGGTTAGCATTTGTTCCCTTTCTTTATTCAGGATTTAGTTTCTTTGGTGGACATTTCCCTTTCTTTGCTCTTGATTTGGTAAATTGGGGCCCAGAGGAGGTTAGGAGCTTTTTACCCATGTGATGACAATGACAGACAAACTGATGACGCCCATAATCAAGCCAAAGACCACAAGAAGTATAGCCTAGTGAGACAAAAAGAGCATCCAAATTACACAAAAGGGACTAACTTAAAAACTTTCAGTAAAAATGTAAGTACACGTGACTTGATCTCTTGATACATATAGAACCATATGTATTTACCCCAATGGAGTCAAGGGATCTGAGTGGTTGGTTGCTGATCTTGAGGTAGAAGATTCCCGGGAAAACAAACAACAGGCAGCTGGACGTTGTTGATCCTAAGACACAAACACAAAAAGCATTTGAATTGCACTGACAACATATTACATGACTCATAATAGGAGCTTCAGGACTCCAACATTAATTATTAAATATTTGCCGACACAGTGATTTTAGCCACTATAATCAATATATGTGGAATACTGACATGTTTGGAGCTTTTAATATCTCATCCGAATATTTAAAAATTAACAGTTAAGCAAAAAAAAAAAAAAAAAAAAAAGAGAATTTAAAATTCTGATAATATCTAGCAAAACAAACATTTATTTCCCATACATCACCTACCTACTACTCCAAACACTTGTCTGATATCAGGCACAAAGATGGCCATAATCAGCACCACACTAAGAATGCTTAGAGTTGTGATGATGTGGATGAGCCAGGAGAAGGCTCGTCCTCCAAACAGCAGCAAGATCACAGCCTTACGGGCCTGCAGCAGGAACATAAAGATCAGTTAAGCCAAAAGACTCACAGAAGATGTACTGAGATTCTGACCACTTGTCTGAGGTGGAGTTGTTTTGGACTGGGAGGAAGAGCATGCTGGCAGTTGTGAAGGGTTACACTACTTTAGTTGTGAAACAGTAACTGAGCAAAACACAGACTAGAGTATAGAGTTATAAATACATAATAATTCTCTATGCACAAGTAACAGTTCTTATTGAAATGCTAGATATATGTTTTTAAATTTATCATTATTAGTAAAACAAAACAAAACAGATAGAACCAATAAAAAGGAAGGATGAATAATATTGTGAAGCTGGTCTACTCACAGGGAAGTGTATTAGTGGTACAGTGAGCAGCACAGAGAGGAGGATGGCCAGCCGAACCGTCATCACCATGATGTCTCTTGGCAGGTATGTATCGTAACCAAGCAACAGCTCAGAGTCCACATGAGCTACAAGTAGCAGGAAAGAAGAAACATTGAGATAAAGTGTAACAGGACCAAACAGGCTCCTCTGATGAAGCAGCTGAAAAAAGTCCTTGGACCAGATAATATTGGAGGGCATTTACTTTTTCTGATTGTGCTGAACAACTGGGTTCTATGTTTTGTATTGATCTTTGAAAGATCACTTTGCCTCAAAGTAGTGACCAAACTGTGCAAACACGACACAGTGGTGTTAAAGATTACAGATGCTGAAACTGGTTAAGGAGGAATTGCTGTCTAAAATAAAGACATCTCTAGACCCCCTTCCAGTTTAATTATAAAACTTGAAAAAAATAAAAAATCTTAAAAATCTGACTTACACTGTAGATCTTGGAAGGTAGCAAGACACTTACTAAGATGCTATTTATACTTTTTTTTTTTAAATTGATTTTATACTGTACATCCCTATTTCAACAGATAATCTAACTACTAATTTTGATCTTGGTTATCATCTTTTTAACAGATAAAACAACCACTAACACGTCAAGGCTGTATCCTCTCACTCTGATCATATATCATATTAAAAACGACTGCAAAAGGAAAATTAATAACTGACCAGATGATACTGTCTTTGTGTGTCCCCGGAATAATAATAAAAACTCTCAGTTTGTGCTCTCAGTTACAGTTCAGTTGGTCTTTATTTTTTAAATGCTGTGATGATGCTTATTTGCAGCTGAATACATCCAAAACAAAAGAAGTGATTATTGATTTTAGAACTGAAGCTCATACTGTCCAGCTCACACACACTGAGAGCCAGTAGGTGGAGTGTATGAATAATGATGAATATTTGTGAAAAACTATTGATAACAGACTTTGTTTAGATGTAAACACAAAAGCTTTTGTGCAAAAAGAGACAGCAACTCCTTTACTGTCTCAGAAAACTGGGATTAATTAATGTGGATAGAACTCTGATTGAATCATTTTATAAATTCTACATGGGGTTAGCGTTGTCTTTCTCCAGATCTGCTGGTTTGGTAACCTAAATCTGAAATGTATAAACAGCATTGTCAGAAACAATTGCAAGATTATAGGAAACAAACAAGGAAGCCTGTCAGAAAGTTTGACCGACATCTTTTAAATCAATCTCCAACTGTGTTCTCAGACGGTGACAAGACTTCACTCTCCTGTCTTCAGGCTCATGCTACAGACAACAAAACATTTGAGGTAAGCATTACAAAAACTAATTTGTTCCCAGAAAATTCCTGGTGCAAATGACCTGAATTGTGGCATGATGGTATGTGGGTGCTCCAATTGCAATGTGCACCTGCTCACAGTGCTATTGCAGTTAGATACACACAGGTTTTTTGACCACAACATAATCGTCGCCCACCCACACTACTCGCCAGATTTGGCTCCCTGTGACTTCTTCCTTTTCCCTAAAGGGAAATTCAAGGTAAAGGATGTTTTAACACAGAGAAGGATATTCAGGAGATTCATTGATAACAGAAGGTGCCTGACATGCTAACATGACAGGACAAGCACTGCAGGAGCACTAGAAGTAGAGTATCCCTGCACAAGGAGACTACTTTGATGGTGACGGCCGCCAAATTCAAATCAGGTAAGATGTTGTGTCATGTGTTGTTGTCACAGTTTCTTACATGTTTATCTGTCTGGCTGTTGTGCTGCAACCAAATTGCCCATGTGGGATCTTAATAAAAATTGAAGGGCGTAAATTCAGTGCTGTGTGTCCCTGCAGACTTACCATAGAAGGTGAGGTAGCCAAACAGTGAAGAAATTAGGTAAACCAGGAAGCTGAGGCTGATGCCGATATTCGAAACATTTTGCATCCTGGTCTTGGAAGGGCTGAAAGACATGAAGAGATATTCACTGAGCGTAATGTTTACATGTAATCTGCAGGTTTAGTGACTTTAAGTGGAAGTAAAGGTAAAGGTTCAGACCGGTCCAGTTCGCAATAGATTGGCAGGATTGCCGTGTGGCACAGAAAGGAAAAGGCCATGGTGGGGATGGCGTAGGCGCTCTGCAACACATCAGTCAGAGCACAGCCGTCATTAACAAATTATCAGCTTACACTGTGACACAAGAGCGAGGGGGTAGGTGGGTCAAGGTATAGTTTGTATAGTAGTAATTACCGTCTGCACTGCTGAGTGTGATGTGCAAGATTAACGTGTGAACTTCCCTTAAATGTACGCTGTACTAGAAGAAGTAAATAAACACCTATAGTACCATGTAAGCATATTTTTGGTGATCTTGTGAGAAAGCAGCATAAAGTTATTTTTGCCACATGTGCTAAGTGTAATTCTCGGTGTCACATGAACATATGGCCTTTACGTCGAACATCAATGTGAATGGCAGCTGCTCGAGTTCCACAACCTTCATAGGTGAAAGTGTGAACTGTCATCAGAGTCAAACAACTGCTGCAGGCCTGCATTCAACGACTTCTCACTAACGCCTCAAAGGTTGTGCATGAGCGGTGCAGAGAGGAAAACACTGGTTTCATATGCGTACCTTACTGGAGATGATGAAGAGTTTGGGTGAACATTCTGAGTCAGAGGAATTTGATATCTGGAGAAACAAGGAGAGCAGAGGGAGCGTGATATTTCTGAGAGGAGATGACTTCTGCAGTGCTGCTGTAAACAGAAAGGGAAAGCTGAATTCTGCTGTCTTGCTTTGGAGCTAAGAGCTTTGAGTTAACCCATGCCAGGTTTAAAGTTATAGTGTTGTCTGTATAATCCCTAAAGGTCAGAGTTCATTTCCAGGATCGGGTAAGGTCGCTTGGACTTCCTTCCCTTCAGGACTGGCAGCTCTCTGCAGCCTTCTCTGGTCCTCATCAGCCAGAGTAATCAGTAAACTCAATCTCCTGAGTTTTCCTCCTAATCCTGTAGCCATGGCCGTCTGGTCCGGACTACCTACCTCAGACCTGTTTTATCTTATGTTTGTGTGTGGTAGCTAAAAGAAGGCTGTTTATTGCTACCTGGAAGGCACTTGAAAGGGTGGTGACATTATGAGGCAGCGGACAGGGGATGGACCATTTCTTCACAACAATCTGAATAAGAGACAAAGCAACGAGTCAACATTGGAAGAAATAAATGGATTTTTGGAGGTTTATGTCATAACTTACCACAACTGCGAAGTACAGCATGAAGAAGAAGGCGATACTGCTGGTGTAGCCCAGGAAGCCTGTAAGGGTGAGAGAAAAATCAACTAAGCAGTCGCAGCAGAAAACCAGGAAGCTACTAGATCTAATAACTTACCAATTTTGGGCAACATTGCCAGAGGTAGCACAATGCAAAGTGTGACGATGATCAGAAGCAGCCTGCCATCTTCATACCAGGCATTTCTAAAAAACACACATGAATTATAAAAGGTCGATGTTGAATTAAACCGCATTTCTCATCATCATCTCCCAGGTCCTGAAATGTCAGGGACAGCGCAGATTAATCTTCCTCTGCCTTAAGATGGGCCAGCTCTGGAAATTTGTCTCCATTTCGTGCTCAAATACGGAGCGACAGATTCATCATGTGGTACGAATTAAGGGCTTTAGCTCTTGCAAACCATAACAATTATGTAATTCACATGCAAACGTTGTGTCGCTCCATCAGATGAGACCACATTTCACTTGCCGGGGTTTTTGGAGAGGGGGAATAATATTTTCCTTTGCTGAGGGATAGCCTTGGCGGTTTATATGGGATTGGGGAACTAGAGGTGGAGGAGGGGTGGTGGTAGTGGTGGTGGTGTTGGAGGTGACACATGTGGAAGGCATGCTGGCTCCGCTGGGGTCGGGGTCGGGTGGAAAGGGTGCTGCATGGTGCTGCTGTATGTTGGACCGCAGCGTGGGGTCATGAGGGACTGGCTCCACCACTCTTTATGGGGCTCCCAGAGTCAGCAGCACCTGCTTCGACCACATCAACACCCACTGACCCCTGTTTGGCAGTTTCACAGCTGTGGCGTTACCGTTGGCGCTGATGGATTTGTCTCTGCGTCTACGCTGTTTCTGCCCTGTAACTGGATGTCAGGAAGACCTCTTGTCCAACCCAACCTGAGTTTACGTGAAGCACTCGCCTGCAGCTCAATTAACCTCCTTCCCCGCCTCACAGACACAAGGATGTAATGAAATAAATAAATAAATCACCATTAGGATTCATCCTCGGGGAGGCTCCAGGCTTTACTGTAAAGGCACAGGATACCTAGAAGACCCATGAAATGTGGAACATTTCACGCTCTAACAAGATGCAGGGTAACTTTCAGTTAAGGTTGGAGTATGACTGCCAATTGAGTCGATCTCCACACAGTGCTGAAGATCAGCATAAATCTGGCCAACGCAGCAACAACCCCGAATGCACAGCTGTCCCTGCCTTTGGCCTCGATGAGAGAAACAGGACATGGAGCCTGTTAGCACAAACACAAAAAGACGGCAGAGCGACTTTGTTTTTCGCTCTGCCGCATTATGACAAATGAGCCAGAGAAAAGTAATGCGTTTTAATATAAAACAACTCGTTTATTTAGGCTTTGATGGAATCGACTGTGTGTCTGTTAACATCCCAAAGCCGCTCATTAACAGAAATGTTTTGTTTCCCTCAGCAGTGAGCTGTAATTAGAATGGCAAAACTGATATCCCCTTGTATCAGTCTGATTCCGGGGAACATGTGTGAGAGATTTGGGGGGTGAAAGGAGAGCACTAATACAAAGCAGCTGTGTGGGGAAGATTCAGATGTTGACGGATAGGGCTGAGAGCAGCTACAACTCTTGCTTAAACCAGTGTGGCCAATAATATACTGATAGAAGTTACATTCTTGGCCAGGGATTTCTCTGTCTGAGTGAGGAGCTGCAGGCTCATCCACGTAGACCAATGAAAGACAGGCTGCTGCTGATAGGTGATGAATGTCTCTCTACCATGAATACATTTCCTGTGGGCATGCTTCATGTTATACAACAGACAGAGAGTTTTCCCTCCAGTCGCTCACAGAGAAAGTATTAGTAGTGTACAGCGGTGTGGTGAGAGATCTTCTTCCACCGCATTATTCATGCATTTCTCATTGCCCCGCTAATTCCAGTTTGTGTAGTTTTGTGGTGCAGAAGTGTCACATTTGACTTATTTGCAGGCCAAAGGTATAATCTACAACATCATGGGAGCAGGAGTGACTCATTCTTTATCTTAGTGTAGTTAATTTAAAAGGATGACTCGGTTCTTGCCGCAGCTGTGACGGATTTTGAACAAAATTTGCTTTTTGGCGAAGGAGAGAACTCACAGCGGTGCGTATACCCACCCTGTACTGTCTGGGCTCAGGAGGCTGCTGATGGCTGCAGGAAGCTCCGACTTCAAGATGAACAAATAGGATGACATGGCTGAGGGGAGAGATGGAAAAAAAAGGCTCAGAAAGTTTGCTACATAAACAAACAAAACAGTCCACAACCATACCAGACTACTGAATCAAACACAGAGGATGACTGTAGGCTGCCACAAGCAATCCTAAATTGCTATGTGATGACGATGTGCGTTTTCCAGTGCGAGGAAATGGCAGGGTGGAGGGGGGGTACCATCACTCTGAGTTAATGCAAATGGGAGGGGCAGGCAGCTCAAGAGGATCACCAGCAAAGCGCCTCGGTGTAGAGGAGCAGACATTATGTAGGTCTTCCAACTGCTGGAGACTGCGAGCGGCAGCCAGGATGACGAAGTGTGAGGAGGGGGGCAGGAATTCTAACAATAATGATCTCTGACGCTAATCCAGGTACTTCGCCCCCTTCTCCACCTCACTAGGAAACAGGATACTTCCCCGTACGCTTAGATAGCCAATCAGAGAGAAGATCGGGATCACTTAATGAAAGTCATACCAGATCCAAAACTCCAGGAGGAAAAAGGGAAAGGAGAGTGAGCACCAGGAGAGGGGAACATGTTTGGTCTGAAGAAGGGGATTCGGATGCAGTGTGTGGTCAGTCATAAAGAGAGATAGTGTTAGGGGATTTAGAGTTGTGAGGCCAGGCATAGCCAGAGTTAGCTGGGACCTTATTGCCCCGGGGCAGGTCTTGCACTCGCCATTAAATAAGCCTAGCCATAATCCCTCAGATCCTGTATTTGTTTATAAAAGAAAATTCCTCCAATAACCCTCCAGCCCACACAGACACAAGGACATTCTCTCTGAGAATAAACTACTGCCATTTCCAAGCGCTAGAATCTGTCAATACGAGGTTATTCTGAGGCAACAGTTGCTTTAGTGTATCAGCCAAAAAAAGTTTGCCTGCAAAAGTTCATCCATCAATTTAAACAAACCATGACAACAACAAAAAAAACCAGTCTTTTGTTTTCAACCACACGAGTGAATAAAGACACACTGACAGGGATCACACAGCAAGCATGATGCAATGGTTTAGGTTCATGCATTTGGTTACTGTGAGCACAACAACACTTCTGTGGGAATTCCTGGTGGGATAATACTTACATCTCTAAACAATAAAGGCCCCTTGAGTGAAAAAAAAGGATTGTTATTGGCCAAGTGGTAAGAAAACATATTCGAATAATAAGCATGTATGTAAAGTTCGGGGGAAAATTGAGGTTCTGTGTGTGGTCAGCAAATAGTGCGAGAGTGTGTTCAACATAAGACAGAGCCACTTTCATTTCATTAAGAGCAAGGGGAGAGGCAGCCTGTGAGAGCCCTGGGCTGGTCAGTAATTAAGGTCAATTGGCCCATCAGCCTTTGGCAGTACAGATGAATGTTTACCCAGAGTGAGGCTAATTGCACTCTTATAAAAGGGGCCCGGGGTATGGACAGATGCATGCTGGAGTGCTGGCTCTCACACGTACTGCCCCATGCTGGGAAAACCACAAACATACCAGAGGGCACGGCAATAATCCACTCAGCCGTGCCACTAATGACTGCAGAGGAGCTATCACCTCAGCTTTCGGCTGTCTGAGAAGCACAGTTTGTGGCTGAGGAATGAACAGAGATGGCAGTAAGAGAGAGAGCGAGGTAAGGGGGAGGGGAAATAAAGGGAGGGGTCCCATTAGGTTACTCAACTTGCAGGGGGTGGGAGTGGGTTTACCATCAGCGATCAGTTAGAGAAGAAGTCATGTTTCAGGCCCGGGGGAGAGGGCTGAGAGGACAGTGGCTACAGGGTCAGAGGTTATCAGTGAGTCCAGATAATAGCCCTACAGGAGGGAGGAAACCTCAGCACAGACCCTCCTGATCACCAGCAGGAGGCACTATCTGCATCCAGAATAAACTGTCCAGAGTCTGACCCTGCAGCACTCCTCACCCTCTCCACCACGCTGCTTCTAAGAAAACCACAAAATCGGTTTATGTCCAACATGTCAGAAATAATGCATGTAACTGCACATTGAAATGGAGGCCGACTTACCACCAATATTTTGGATGAGAATAGCAATTCCAACCAGAACCTAAAAAGAATTTTGAAAAGGCTGTTAGGGAGGAATACGTTTCCTGCTCATATTGAAAATGTAAGTGTGTGAACTTTTTCTCTGGGCACAGAGGTCCAAAAGTCAACACTTACTTTTCCTGGTTTTTGCAAAGCTTTCCCTCCAAGGTCCTCATATGAATTGATACCTAGAGTCAAATCATAAGCAATTATATGTTAAAATCATGGCAGGGTGCCCCTAACATCACATAACAGGAACAGGGAGGGAATCAATGGGTCAGAAACATGATGAAAAAATGATACACTGCACAATTTTAGGTTCCAAGCAACTATATTAAAGATTGTATAGAGCAAAACATTGTTTTTGACAAAAATGCTTTAAAAGAAGAGGCACATTTTTTATTTGAGGGCAAAAATTGTGCTTTTTTTTTCAGCCCTGCAGTTACATTTTTAGGCCTGCACCTTAAACATTTTGGGAATCAATAGCAACATCCCTCTATCATCTCAATTTATCTCCTTATCTTTAAAACATTATTTAAATATCACCTGATTTAGTGACAATTAGGACACAGGTTATAAATAAAGACAAACAGGCAACATGGTCCTAAAACACACAACATACTGTGGCCGCTGGCTTCCCTACACCCTAATTTAACAAAGAGTAAAGGAAGAGTGACAGTTCAGGGTGTGCAGTCTGGATAAAAGCCCTGGGATAAACCCACAGGGACGTGTTATCTAAAGTTAGACTGTGTGTGCATCATCGTCTCTCACCTGTTTGGTCACAAAGCTTTAGCAGGAGATGTATAGAGTATGCTGCCAGGCTGGACACCAGCAGCAACAGGATACTAGGAAGGAAAGGGAGAGGGAGCATAAATTAGTTTACATAAAGTTGTATTTATATCAGATGTTTTTAAAAAGCTTTCAAACATTTAAAAAGCACAGTGGGAGAAGGTGCAATGAGAGCGCTCTTACCAAAAACCAACTATTCCAGTGTTCGCCATCGCATAAGCTAGTCCCAGTATACCGCTGCCCATGATTGCATTCATCAGGTTAAACACAGAGGAGGCGAAGGAGGCTCCTTTGACTCTGGCTTGCACTGTTGCCTGCACACACAGCAGATGTAAACACACTGGTGAAGAGGCAAAACTGTGAGCATGAAGACAAATGAGCAGCAGAAGAAATGTGATTATTTTCGTAAGAGCCTTAGGAGAAACGCTCATGACAGTATTAAGAACAACTGGCTGGCCCTGATGATGGATGTCATGAAACAACACTGCAGTGGCATGTAGGATCAGGGAATGGAAATGGGAATGGATGGGGTGGGATTTGAGCTGCTGGCTGTGGGACAGCTGCCTGAGCTCAGGATAAGGGGAGCTGCCCAAACTGCTTGACCTCTGTAATGGGGGATATCCTGGACAGAACGAGTGGCAACTCTGGTGTCAGTGTCACAACAAGCTTGGATTGACCTGCAGGCCTCTGAATCTGATTCACCGTGTTACAGTACTGAAAGACAGGAAGTAAACTGTGACACCAGATGAATGACAACATAGACTGGTGGCAGTTTACAATACAAATGCAGCAAATTAAATTACACAGATCCGAAAATATAAAAAATGCAACTTTAAAACAAATATCCCCAAAAAAATAATGAAATATGACATGAATAAATTAATGTATGCAAACAGATGGATTTTTAACCAGCTTCTCCCTGTTCAGGGTCACATTAAAGAAACAAACAAGAACTGCTCATCTTACCATTTTTTGTGTGTTTTATGTCAAGTGATTGGAGTCTAATTGGTGACTGACAATTAATCTGGATAAAATGTTCATCATATAATTGTTTACGACATGTTTTACAATGTGGGGTTGAATTATGACAGTGCTATGGCATGATAATATGTCATTAAATCAAATGGGGGTTTCTACTGTCACCGTCTTCTCTGTGCATGTGTTTCTCGCCACATTAAAGCAGTAAATGACAATAAGTGATAAATCTCATTTTGACTTCGACTTGGGGTCAGATCACTCACTGCAACTGATGAATCCCACAAAAACATCACACACATCCAAATTTCTCTGCTTCTTCACCTCTTTTTAATTTATGTGAAGGTTTTCCAAGACAGATTCCACCCAAAAAAAACTATTTGCATATAGAAACAGATAAGACAACTACATACTGAAGTCACTATACATGGTGAATGATGGAACTGCTAGTACACAATGACAACGCCACAATGACACCCACAACAGAAACTCTGTGCTCACAGAACCAACCACTCATACAGAGTTATTAAACCAACTCCAAATCTGATAATAGTTAGGGAATATAGAGTCAGTGACACATGTTTTGAATGGGCTGTAACTACCACTGAGGACAGCACACTTACGGCTGCTGTATTGTTACTGAGAATTTCTAAATTTTAACCACGTAAAAAGTAGTTCTACAAATAAAGACAAACTCCACATATTGTTAAAGGCTGATTCTGGTGGTCTGCAGATTGACTGTTAAAATGTGACCGGTTTCAAGCAAAATAGTTCAGTCAAATTTAAATAAAATGAAGGAATTTAATGCCCAGCTTTTGGAAAGCTCACAGTGTTTTAAGTATTCTATACACTCTGTCTGCATTATATTCGATTTGTCTGTACTGTTTTTATTTAATTAATTAACTTTATTCTTGTGTGTTTTTTTTAATTTTCTCTTTTAAATGTTTTTTTGTTTGCCTGTGTATGACTTTGAATATCATCGGTGCTAAATAAATAAACCTGCATGCTAAAATGCAAAATAAATAAATAAATCAGATAATTTTGACATTTTTTTCTTTAAAAATTACTCAAACCAATTAATAGGAAATCAAAGTTGGCAATTGATCTATTAGTTGTTGCAGCTCAAGACGTTTCTTTCCCCCTAAATTGCATATTCAAAACAAATAAAATTAAAAAAGTGAATATGTGTTTTGAATAATCATTTAAATGATTAGTGTAGTTTCTGTTTTAAAATGAACTTTCAGCTGCTGACAGAAGCAGAAGTCAGGGGAAGCATGTGATGTCTGTCCGCAGACATTTCGAAAACAATAACGTTAGCAGTTTACAAAAAATATTAATGTCCACAGTGTCTTCGCTGTGTTTTAGTACTTACATTTCTTAACAAAGCAGTAGTCTCGTCGCCTTCTGTGTCCCCGGCTATTTGTTGACTATAAAAGTCTGTGTTATCATTGTTATTTATGCTCATTGTTAAAAACTCAAACGCACAAACTTCACCAAACAAACTGTCAGACTCTAAAACAGCACATAGCGCAAAAGCAGCGTAGTTATGAAACCATCTTCTCTTAAAACGCTGTAAAACTCTCCTCTTATCAACCAGTCAGCTGCTCACTGTTGTTGTTGATCAATCCTGTCATGTGCCTCTCTGTTCCGTCGCATTGAATAACGTCAGAAGAAAACGGCCCAATCAGAAGCCAACTTTCCGATCGTTTGACCAATCACCTGCCAGCTCCGGTCCACCGCTGATGACGCAGTTCAAGCATGCCGGTGGACGGAGGATGTTGAGGTGAGTTCTCTGAATGTGAGTTTTGTCGACATTAGTAGCACATTTCGTGTTTTTAAAGTCGTATGTTGTCTTATGTACACTTGTTTTGCAGTTAAGATGTGTCAGTTCACTTTTCTGCCCAGTAAAAGCAGCGTTTTTGTTTTCATAGGCTCCTCACCAGAACCTTAGCAGCTGGACAAACTCACAGGAGCCTGAAACCCGTCGCAGTGCACCAGAACCTCTGGTCTGAAGCCCGTCCTGGCTTTGCGCTGAAGCCCATAATGGAGCCTAAACTGTACCGGCCCCCTTCAGAGGTCCGGGGAATGACCTCTCTGGACAAAGAGGCCTTCACACAGACCATCACAGTCCCAGCCCTACGGGTGCCCACTGGGGTCTTAAATAAAGTAGTAAAGAGTCTGAAAAAGTCGACCATCCAGCGCCCAGGTGTGCCCAGAGTGGTTCAAGAAAAAGAGGAGAGCAGTGACTTTCGTTTAGTCCTGTTGGACCCTCACAGAGTGTCCTCGCCAAGCTCCTTCAGTGAGGCCGAAGCTGAGGCTCTGAGGGCATTTAGTGTTGCAGAGGAGCTGCACTACTATGAGCTGAGGCTGACCTACGACAACCTGAAGAGTGAAGAGGTGCTGGAGGCTGTGCTGCCTCAGGGACAGGACGTGACCTCTGCGTTCAGCAGGGTGGGACACATTGCGCACATGAACCTGAGGGACCACCAGCTGCCTTACAAGAGCCTCATAGGTATAGTTTTTCTCTAATTTGGTGTTTGACGAAGGCGCGTAACTTAAATCTCCCATAGGTCATCACCTGCTTTAAGATCTGGTGACACAAAGGACCTAATAAAATAACATATAAAATTATAATAATTGTTGTGGTCATCACAGTAATGATAAAGAAGGACTCATCATGTCTCAAAACTTCAGTTCTTCAACACTGCTTTTGCAACAGATCCCTGCATTCAGACATGACAGAGTAGATGTTTAACAAATTACAAGCTACATGCACCTGCTTTAATATAACGGCAGTGTTTTGACCTGTGACCAAACTTGAGGCCCATATTTAGTGTCTCGCTTGATTTGCTCGGGGATATGCAGCATATAAGCAAAGTATCAACTGAAATCAAGGTCTTGACTTGATGCATTTTAGCTTTAAAATGCTTTCTTTTCATATTCAAAATAGCAGTCACACCCATTACCTTGTGTCTAAACATTCATGGTGACTATTCCTAGATAAATTTGTGTTCAACTTAATTTTTACCACTTACAAAAAGTCAAGTCTCACCACTGCAATCACCTTGCCAACACCCTGGGGCAGTTATTTTGGGTTAACAAGACTAGGCACCTATGTAAATGAATGGGGAGAGAGTGTAACTGCAATTTCAATAGTCACTGGGACATAAAAGCTGCATGTATAGAATCATACTTTAAATCTGAAAAACTACTTTTGGAGGCTTCTCTGCAAAATGATTAAAAAGAATATATCATCACAGGTTATACTTCCACTACGCACGCACACAGTTTTCCAACACTGGGCCTGACTAAGTGTAACAATACGATTGGCTTGAGGATTCCTGGTTCTGCTGTTACAAAGCAGACAACGTCTGCACAGAAACAGTTGACGTATATAGTGTTTTATCAACAGATATGAGCATGAGGAAGTCACATTTAATGCCACTATTTCTTCGCTGCTTCTGCTGTAGGTCAGGTGATCATGGACAAAAATCCTGGTGTCACCTGTGTGGTCAATAAGATGAACATAATCGACTCCACTTACCGCAACTTCAAGATGGAGGTGCTGGCTGGAGAGGAGAACATGGTCGCCAAAGTATGTTCAGTTATTTCAAGTTAAGGATACAAACATATGTCTGTGTAGATACTCAGTCATCCACGTCACAGTAATCTTGGTAGCTTCAGTAAATGAGGCTTCTTCAGTTCAACATTTGTGTTCTTCCTAAAAAACCTAAAAGAAAAGTCCAGTTGCTTTTTACTGAAGCTCCTAGGATACACACATATATACGTAGCGTTGCCTGTTTTTATAGTTATTCTTGAGTATATTCAGAACTTTGACAGATTTTTAGAAATGTCTCTAACGTTCATCATCTGTATTTGTTGCAGGTGAAAGAAAACGGGGTGACATATGAGTTTGATTTTTCTCGTGTATACTGGAACCCTCGGCTGAGCACAGAGCACCAGCGGGTGGTGCAGCTCATCAAACGTGGTGACACTGTATTTGACGTGTTTGCTGGTGTGGGACCCTTCGCCATCCCAGCTGCCCGCTTGGGTGCCAACGTGTTAGCCAACGATCTCAACCCAGAGTCCTACCGATGGCTGCAGCACAACTGCAAACTCAACAAGGTGGAGAGCAAAGTCAGAAGCTTCAATCTGGACGGCAGAGCATTCATCCAGGGACCTGTGAAGCAGGAGCTGCCTGCACTGCTGAAGGGAAAAGCCAGTGTTCATGTGGTGATGAACCTGCCTGCTTTGGCTCTGGAGTTCCTGGATGCATTCAGAGGCCTCCTGCACCAGGAGCCTCCCTGTGATGAGAACCTACCGACAGTTTACTGCTACGGCTTCTCGAAAGACGACGACCCTGACACTGACGTGGTGAAGAGGGCTTCTAGCAGCCTCGGATTCCCTCTGGAGAACAGATGCTCGGTGCATTTTGTGCGTAACGTGGCACCCAACAAAGATATGATGTGTGTAAGATTCACACTCCCTAAGGAGGTCCTTTTCTGCAGTGATGATGAACAAACAGGTGAGAAATCCAACAATAAATTGATAATAGCTTCCATATGAAAACCAAACAAAGAATTAAAACATGAGAAGAAATACCATTTATAGGAAAAGGCAGCAGAGCCACACGGGGCAACAGAGGAACAAAGGTCCATGAATTAAGAATGAACTTTCACATCCCCTCAAGACTTTTTGTCTACTTAATTCTTGCTACATTTTTAAAGATTCTACATATTTTCACTTTTTGTCATTTTGAAAAAGCACAGGCAAGCATAAAAACAGAAAGAGCAGATGGTAAAAAAATTAATCAGAAAGGGGAGAGAAGCAAGTTGAAGCATGTTTGTTTTTTTATTATGAAACTATTTTCTCCATCTTCTTCAAATGTAATTTTCAACTCCCACATAACTTAAAAATCGTTTGCTCCATGATGAGAATTTTACCTTTTATATCTCAGATGCAAGACCATAATTTCAGGAAGCATTATTTATTCACACATTAAAGAGGTTGACCAAAAGGGTTTTTTTCAGTGCCAATAGCAATTATCAATTATCAATTACCAATAATCAAGGTGAACGATAACCGATATACACTGACAATAAAATTGAAAATCTTTGTATTCAAATTTAGACAAAACAAACTCAATCACAAAACTTAGTTAGAATGCCTTTGTTTATGTTTTACATAATTTTTTATTATGTTTTATTAAAAAGAGAACTTTTCGAGATTTATCCTTCAATGTTGATCGTCTACTCATGAAGACTTAACCAATCAGAAAGTGCTGTTGATAGGACATTGCTTGAGACCACAGGCTGACTACAGATGGAGAGAGGCAGCTGCATCAGAGTCAAACTAGTGCAATTTTATTTATGTTTCTTTTTTTTAAAGGTTTATTTTTGGCCTTTTATTGGATAAGACAGTGGATAGCACTTGGGTCACGCGACATAACCATTAGGCTATTGGGGCGCCCCAATGCAATTTTATTTTACTTTATTGGGAATTGATTTTTTTAAAATGTTGGAAAAATGCTGAATATTGGATCAATAACTGGCCAAGTTGATATTCGATGAAGTTTCAAAATCAGTACAATTTAAATATACACCATTTTCCTCTTCTTTTTTTGCAATTGCAATTAGTTTTCCCGGTACGTCTGCAAAATTTGACATGTATAACGTGTTGTTTTATGGTATGTCTGTGAAGGTTCTTTGTCATCCAGATCATGGTTAATAATAATAATAATAGATTATATTTGAGAAACACTTTACATTGTAAAAAACAATCTCAAAGTGCTACAACTAAAAACATAAAAACTAGTAAAAACACAGCAGCCAAGGTTATCCTCGTAGTTTCATCTGGACTTGCTTGAGTTTGTCAAAGACGTTTCACCTCTCATCCAAGAGGCTTCATCAGTTTTAACTGACTGGTTGGAAGTTCCAGATTTTATACTCTTCAGGAGCCATTAACACTATTGAAGCTTTTGTCTGCTGGGTGTGTGTTGCCCCTCACCTCATTATGAGAGTCGTTAGGTCCTTCCCTCTCACAATGGGGTTCGTTAGGGCCCGTTTTGGCCATGTGTGAATGGAGCCAATGCTAGACATGTTGTTTGATGTCACTGATTTTATGTTTTCACTGTTATGTTGTGTATTTTTTTTGCATTTTACTGAAATTCCAAAGCAAATCTTATTACCTTGGTGGACAGTAATAGTCTCATGTTGTATCCACAGAAACATCAGAGGAACCAGCCCCAAAGAGACAGAAGTGTGAAGAAACTCCACATTCAACGTAATAATAATTTCGACCTGGCGCTATGAGGAGTGCAAAGAAACATTTAAGTTGACAGTTTTTTAAATAGTTTTTCTTTAAACTGGCATTTAATATACTCTTATTAGCGATGTTGCTGCATCATGTCATAAGATGTGATGACTCAGCTTCAGCTTGATAAATTACTTTCTTGTGTTTATATCAAAATCTGTTAGTTATTATTCTTAAATGCTGAGTTGGATCGTTTTTAAATAAATCTGTAAAATGATGGACACACACTCATTGTTAATTGTCATTTATTTACATATAAAAGTAACAGAAAATATTTTAAAAAGTGACACGCACCTTGAGCACAAGTGTGTCAGAGCACTACCCACCACAGCAGCACAGTGGTAGTAGTGCTGTATTTATAGTCCATTCAGTCTAACTGCAGGAGCTCTGGATGGCTTCAGTCTTTCGAAGGGAACAACCCGCTGAAAGCATCCTGCACGGCTCGATAACACGCCAGAGCTGAGGTGTATCCTCCAGCTGTGTCCTGAGGCATGGCAGCCCGCACGTGGTTCAGATACCTGAGAACACACAGAAGGCTCTGCTCAGAAACAGCACTGAGATATTTAGTAAATAATTTGCCTGACTGGCAGCCTGAGAGCGGGTTTTAAAAGTAGATCCTGTGAGTGTAATTCGAGTTTAAGTTTATTCTGCATTAAATCCACACTTGAGGTCATTTTTTCTGGCTCTCCGGGACCCTTTGGCCCTTTGATGAGATCAACAAAGACAGACGTACCCAAACACTAACAGTGGAACACCTTGTGACTAAAAGCCTCTCCAACATGGCTCTATTAAAGTATTATAGGTGTCTTTTATTTTTTAAGTGCTTACAGATGTATCCTGCCAAAGCCCCTTTTCGGGTTCTTAAGCAAAGCCAAAAGTCACTGTTTATTTTCACATTCATGCGCAGACGGAAAAACAGTTGAGCTGTTAATTCAGTCTCCACATCTTGTCCCCACAGTGATAGCTGCCCCTCCACTTATACGTTGTGTGTATATAGGGGGGTTTGACCTGTGTCCCCACCCGCGCTAATCCTTTCTCGAGAGTTTTTGTGCATTCAGAAAGTGGTCTGTACTGCCTTCTTGTCGTTTCTTACTACAAAGCTAAAAAAGCAAAGTCCTCTAGCAACTGAGACAACACCCCCCCTCCCACTCCTGCTATAGTCCTGGCAGAGAGGTCTAAAGCCCTCACACGAGTCTGGCTTTGTGGCCCCTGTTCCTGTGAGCTGGGGAAACTTCAAAGTGAAACGGGAATCAAGAGCACAGACAGCACTCTGTGATTTCTATGCCCATTCAAGCTGCTTTACAGAGTAACCTAACACCTGTGGGGAGGCTCAGAGAGACTGACGGAGTTGTGGTGTACGTGAATAGGAGATGGATAACGGAGAAAAAGGTGTCGGCGAGACTACATGCTGAATAGATCATATTTTGCTTTGGTGTTTTATGATTCTACGAGGTGCTTTAGTGGTTTCTTTGTAACTCAATAAAACCTTCAGTGAAAATAAAGTTGAAACATACTTCCTAGCATGTCCCTGATATAAACACGTAAAGTCAAACATTCTCGGATACCACACAAGATCTCACAAGCGATAGTGAAGCACAAAATGTCAATCAGGCACTGCGCACAAAGCCCCACTCATCACCCACTAGAGAAACAACACACAAGTTCAAAACAGGAGGCCCAGTGATTAATAATAACTTCATTAGGCCCAAGCTGCTGTAGCCTGTCCTTCAGAGCACTTGAGGGAGGTCTTCTCATATGGCTTCCTGCATCAGATGAGTGCTATCTATTGATTATATTGTACTGGGCCTTTTTAATGGTGAAAAAAGTGGGCTATTTACAGCCTGGCTAAGTCTGCTCTTCCTGCTAATCTAATCCCCAAGCTACTCATGTGGTCATTCCTTCCAAGAAAGCTGAGAGCTCTGTGTAACTTTATACCTGCCTGCCCCTAAGGAGAGAGAGAGCAAGAGAGCAAAAAGAGAACATGAAGGAGAGGGAGGAAGAGGGTGCACGATGGAGCTGTGGGGGTTGGGAAGTAGAAAGAGCAAAGGAGGATATGAGGTGAAATCACCTTTGGGTATCATCATCACAAACCCTCTTCTCTTAAACCAACCCTGTCTGCCCTCCGCTCACCCCTAACACCAGAGGTTATTTCAGTTCTGCTCCATTAACTCAGCGGCTATATTCGCATCTTCCCATAAAGGATAGCCTCATACGTGTATGTACACATGTCCGGCTATAGATGCTGTAAACTCGACTCTTTTCACATGACTGTACTCGAAAGCGCTGACAAATCCAGAAAGGACTGACAACACCTAAGACATGCAACAACAAGAAACGCATTAAAAATGTGCTGCCCACTAAAAAACAGGCAGCCTCTTTACGCTGCCTTCAATCATAAAGTGAAATACAACACACACCCACACACAAACTATGAAACAGACGCTTCGATCCCCTCTGACACTACTGTTTCACAGTGTGCACTAACACTCTCCCACCCCATCAACCCCCCGTCCCCTCTTTCTCCCTTTCTCTCCGAGGACTGGACTGCCTTTTGTTCGCGGGGCACTGAAACCCAAGCCGTTTCGGCCGGTAACATCTTTCACTCTCCGGGCCCCACTGGAGCATTAGTTGCAACACGATATGGGTCTTTTCAAAGCTTCGTATTATTGGGTAAATATGGGTCACTTTGGACTGGCCCATTATGTCGCTTAGGGGGAGCAGGAAAAGATGAGTGCAGGTGATGAAGACAACTGAATGACACAGTGTGACACAGTGTGCGTGTCAGACTGCAGTTGCCACAAGGGAATATGACGGAGTTTGCAATAACTCAAAAGTCTGAAACTCAAATCTTCTTCCCTTGAAATAAACAATACTGTTAGATTCCTTTGGAAAGCATAATAGGTGATAAAGTACTTGTGTTATTTCTGAATCCCTTATTCTTACCATCTGCTATTACCCTTTGCTTTTAAATAGCAGACATGTGCAGTTGGATCAAAACTGTTCAGAGCTAACAGCGTTTTTCCACTTAGGTCTGGAACTCTGAATACCTGGGCAATGTCTCCTGCTAATGCTAATAACGCTCAGAGACTTTCCTGACGGGACCCAAAAAGTATTCCCCACTGCCGCGGCCTGGAAAACACCACAGAGCCCCATCTCTAATTCAAAGTGAAAAGATAAGTGGCGAAATGTTCCGGCGAGTTCTGCGTGATTTCCAGCTGAGAATGTGTGGCTCCTCTCTGTGTGTGGATCGGCATTGTTGCTGCGGAATGAAGGGTGTTTGGGTTTTTCAGGGAAAAAGCTGCAAGGTTGGGACTCTGGAGGGAAAACAGCAGATACCAGACGGAGGTGCAGGCTGCGTTGGGCCTCTTGTCTAGACTCCATGTGTTGGCTAGAATTGGATTAAGAAGGGCTGTGGAAGCCCGGGCTTGATGGAAAAGAAAAGAGGCCTGTAATGCTACAGCGGCTATTTCAGCAAGCCGACACTTAATCAACATACAAACCACAGAGCAGACGCACAGGACAGTGGATTCAGTCTTAAACAATGCTCACTGCAGAATTACTGCATGTGTTTATACATGAAGCCTTTACCTTCATATTTACCACGCAGCAAGTTCAAACAAGCTAAACTGGCTCTTGAGGCAATAGCTATATGAATTTGATTTTCTGAGAGAATCCATAAATTCTGAAGTCCAGCAGCTTCTTTCAGTCTCACCACTGACCTGAGACCAGGCCTCTGCTCGGCACCTGCCTGCTTGGACCCTCACTGGTCCAGGGTCAGCATTTGTTTTTGCAGCACAAAAGCTCAGAGGCTTTCTTGTTTCAGCCTGTCGTCAGCAGTGATTCATGACCCAAACAGGGTATAGTGACTTTCAAGCTGTTTTGGAGATAAACTCTGTATTCAGTTGAACTGGCACTGGAAGGAAATAAATGACGTCTACAAATCAATAAACCCTACCCTTTCTTGCTCCACAAGGACTGAAGCCTCATTAGCTATGTTTATTAAAGCAAAGGAGCTTAGCCTGGTGTGTTGAATGCACAAAGAGGGCAGCGGGCAAGCACGGGGCAGGCTATATCTGAACGGAGGCTCCCCATACTTCTAAAAGGCCAGTCATGAGCCTGCAGGATGACAGTGTGGATGTCCGGAAGTCTTCCTTTAGCGCTCTGCTCCAGCAGCAATTGAGGATTCCTGGCCTGGGAATGATGGGAGGTGGAGGGGGGGTACGCAGCCACACACCTGCCAGATGATTTGTCATTATAGAGGGGTCAGCACTCAGCTGTCACCCCCTAATCACCCATCCTACCCCTCAAGTCACCCCCCCTTCACCCACTAAACTCCACTCCAGTCCTCCCAAAACACCCCCTGCATTCCTCAGGCAGCTCCGGTTTCACTCACAGCACTGCTACTCCATCTGCCCCTCCTTCCTACACTCTGCCCTGAGAGAAAATGTACCCCTGTGAGAGACACAGCACACTGAGCGCATTGTGTGGATGTGCGATGTGTGCTTATGCCCCCCATGTGTGTGTCTACACAACTCACATGTGTGCGCATACATGTTTATCTAAGGCCAGAGCTGTTTGTATCGATACCGAAGGCGAACGGACGGAGCAGAATTTTACCAGCAGAGAATGTGTGAATTGGTCCAGGCGGCGGTCCAGAAACAAAACCCCCGCAGACAAGCCAAACACAGAGAACTCTCACAGGTATACTATATCTGTCAACAGCAGTCTTTCATCACTACGGGTCATAGGTCACACTCTTTTCCATTGAACGTAGCTTCCTCTGGGACATGCAAGTGTGTGAGACAGATCCTTAGCCATTAGCCTACCCACTGTCCACCAGATTATCTCAAGTTGTACTCTGTGAGTGGGTTTGCAGGGGGCTCAGAGTGGTTACATCATATCCTCACGAGCCTACAAACCGCTTATCTATTATCATGTGTGTTATCGTCACCACTGATAGGTTGAGTCTGCCTCTCTGCATCCTAAAAGAGAGGAGAGGGAGGCGAGTTATCGCTAACACTTACTTACTTAAGGGGAGAACATGTTCAGAGTGTTAACAGAAGCTTTGGGTGACACTTGACATTAACGCTTATAGAAATACATTCTCATGTGGAGTGACTGACAATCTCTAAGCTGCCCTCAAGAAGGCAGCTAGTTGGTGTCAGTCATAAATGGGATGTACGCTTGTTTTACCTACGAAAAACAACACTGTAGAGGTGCCTATGATAAAGGCCTATTGTGCAACTTGTGCCCAAATTTTACTTCACTTCCTGGTCCAAGCATCACCTGTCACTACTCATCCAGGGCTTTCGTGCCTTGGCCCTGCACCTCCTTCATCTCACCTGCTGGGGGCAGTAGAGGCTGGCTGACTGGCTGAGCCAAACCTAATCGCAGCAGCTGTGGGACATGCAGAGCTGCCACACACCCCTAATACCACCTGAAACACAGAGCATCTTTTTTTTGGTCTCCTGAGCTGCCATTTGATAACTTTGCCCCCTGGAAAGCTTAGAAGAAGGAGGAGGGACGCAAACTGCACTGAAGAGGGAGGACAATGACATGACATCAGTGTCATCGTTAACCAAATGGGGCCGTACACAATGGGAGGACATATGCTGACCAGTGAATGGCTGCTAGCACACGACACACCCATACATACACAGAGCAAAGGAGCCTTGACAGTTAGATGTAACATTCAGGGAATAGATCAACGATACACACAGGAAGAATAGAGTTATCCCATGGGGGACTCTCCTCTGCAGGTATCAGTTACCGAACCACCCCGAGCACTGGGTAAATGCAAAGAGGATTTCAATTAAGGAAAAAAATGGGTGGTACAAAAGGAAGGGAAAGGTAAAGAAGAGGGAGGGTCATAATTCATACATTAGAGCAGAGAAGCACCTCCTACCCTGAGGTGTGCCTGGCAAGTCCCCACGGCCCACATGACAGGAGTTTGTTTTGTTTCTCTAGCTCTTAAGAGGGGAAAATGAGACAGCTAATCCCCCTGTACCCCTTGTACATTGCTGGGCCCTTTGCCCCAGGGGTGAGGTGCAGGGAGAGGCACAGAGTTCCAGTCTGTCGGTGTTTGTGTGAAACACACACACAAACTGAGTGTGCGGAGCTCTCAGCTTGTGAGTATACATAGTTATGAGCACCATCATGCTCAAAATCAAAGCATGCAACCTTAGACAGTGTGCTGCTGCAAACCTCTACACAGAGCAGTGTGTGTTAAAATAGTCAGGAGACATCACCTCACCCACCACTGGGGGTTGACCCCGCCACCTCTAGGCTGTGATATGAATAAATCTGGAAGCAAGAGAGGCTGTTATCCTTGGAGTTCCCTGCCCACTGGTGTCTCCTTCACTGGCAATGGCCTGGTTTGGCCTGGCCTGAGTTCATCTCAGGAGGAGACTGCTGGTCTGTCTGGCACACAGCCCGCAGAGAGAAAACAATAACACTAAAAGCAGATCTCTTTCAGATGACCAGAATACACACAAGACAAATGTAACTCCCACTCTGTCATTCCGTAATGCTCCCTCTGTTTCTGCCCGCTCTTTGGGTCAGAAATGACTCACCCACAAGTAAAAAGCTTCTAGTCAACTACAGCGCATGCTTATTTCGTCTCATACTTCAAGAGAAGATCAATATTTGCACAGATCTATGGGAGGGAAAACAATAGTGATCTGGCCTCCACCAGCTCTGTCTGTTAATGGTCTGTTTACTGAGACAGACGGGATAATGGTCTGGGTGTTGGCTGGTGGAGAATCAGACGGTGGACACGCTCCACTCTGTTTCTGATATAGTTAGTTACAATGGAGAGTAAGCATCTCTGCTGCAAGAAGCTGCGTATCAAAGTAAAGTGTTGGCAATATGCTGTGAATAAAGATGGGCCGTCTTGTTGACACAGTCAGGTTTGCAAGTCAAATAGCTGGCCTTAAGCCTGCACACTTTTGTAGTGACTGCACTCGCTTTTGGCTATGCAAATTTGAAATCTGTGTGCCCCATCGCTGCAGTCAAGCTTTCAGGTCTTAGCTATGGAAACACTTAAATGGTCAGTGAAGCACTGCACTGAAGTCAGTAGTTACTGGCTATGCTGGATCTAGTAACACAAGACACTGGCACATGCAATGAGTATGTAGTGTGGAAGAATGGATATCAGATATCTGAGAAACCACGTTAAGCTTTAGGGCTCGGTTATGGTGGCAACCCCAAACTATTTGAGGAAAAGCCCTATTGTTGTGCAAGAGCCAAGTAAACCATATCCCAAAAAATGGTACTATTTGGCAACGTCACCAAATATGTAAATTGGATAAACGAAAGCAAAATATATGCCTTGAGACATTATCTAACAGTAGTAAAAGTAGATCAAAGACCACATCTCTTGAAAGAGTTCATCTGAGGTCACGCTAACCGGCGCCTCATTCTTCAGCTCATAACTTAAGCATCAAAGCTGTGTTTGTGTGCGAGAGAGAGAGAGAGTGCATGACTATTTGTGGCCCAGAATACGAGACCCATCTCTCCAAGGTGCCATCACTCTGCTCCTGTCAGTCTCAGCACTCTGAGGTCCTGGTGCTGCACCTCAGCTCTCTTGCGGTCAGTGACCTCTGATCTCCGCCCCTGGCCCCTCCAGGCCCATCAGGCCCATCAGATGGATCTGTGCCTTGCAGGGAGCAGAGAACCTGGGATACATGGAAATGCTATTCATGGTCGTTTCCACAGATTCCTCAGGACAGGCTGTCCTCCGCATATTGAGAGAAAAAGAAGAATATCACGGCTGACTTGCATTTTCATCACAGAGCGAGAGGGGAAAGTAAGGGAAGGAAAGAATGATTTGTATGCAATTTAAACCTCATATACTCTAATTTAGTGATGGCAGAAATGGATTCAAGAGTACTCTATGGACCATGTTTAGTGGTCCTGCTGACTCCCAGAGCCAAATCCAGGGTCACTGGTAGTGCTCTTGGCCAGCGAGGGCAGAACTGGAAAGATGGAGAGTTCAGACTTGGAGTCAGGCCAACCAAGCAGGGAGAGGCTAGCAAAGCTGACTGCCAGGAACTGAGGGCTGTGATGGCACCACTGACTATCCTGGATATCTCCCTCGCACCAAAGCACTTAACATGCAGTATAAGCCAACACACAAACAAACAAACAGATACACACACCATTCAAATAAACACGCGGACGTCAGGGGATGCGTAGAAAGCTAACGAACACAGGCAAGAGGGGAGCATCACTCAGAGACCCATTAACCCCTGGCTCCCAACCAGAACAGTGAGCAGGCGTTCTTTAAGTACATGTTAAACATAGCTAGTCTACGTGTGTGTGCACAAGTGATTTATGTATTACTCCTCTGTCGCCATGTGTATGCATATATATATATGTCCACGAAAACAGCTTCAGTTCGCATGAAGACTTGGGGTCAGTTTTCAGAAGATGAAAATGATCTATGGTCCTATGTGTTTATGAATGAGAGTTACAGCAAACTACCAACGGCCATTTAACCCTTCGGACTAGTGACTAGTTGTTTTGGTGAGAGAAAGTGTTCATAGGACTACTTCCTCGTGCAGAGAAGTGCATCCCCAGGAGAGGAGCTCCAGACTAAACACTCTGTTCATTCAGCTGCTCCCCGTCACCCCACCGACAAGAGACGGATGCCTGACAAGCACTCCCAACAGAAAACCTCACTTTTTCCACCAATTATAGAGAGCAATGCGGAGTGGGGGAGGAGGCAAAACTTCAAAATATTATACACACTGGCATTTGGCGCAGCGCATTGAGCAACCTCTGTCAGAGAGAGATGGGCTAATTTCAGGGAGACCTGCGCCAACACAAACAACTGTTCTGGCTAGCTTTCATTGTCAGCACTTGAGGTTTGAGTCGAATTTTTCAACGCTCCGCAGCCAATTTCTCTTTCCCCTATTTTTCCCCCCATATGATTTGTCCTTGTCCAAGATCCCAGTCAGTCTTTCATCGCCTACACAGTCAGAGCTTAAAAGTATTCTGGTGGAGAACAAACTCAGATCCAGATGCTCATCTACATACACAAACAAAAATAGACAACATTTTTTCCTTGCAAGACACTAGCATTTGTCTACATGAGCTCATGTACACATATACACTGGCTTATTTAAGTTATAATGCAGGCACGATTTCTAGGAGCTGTGTATTTTGATGTATGCACTTATACTATTCAAGTTATGTCCATCAGCTGGCAAAGGGACAATGTGAGGCAATGGGAGTTTAACAGCTACTGCTTTGGTCTCTGGGTGCTGTGTGCTGGGATTCATATAACAGCCATGTCAATGTAAACATCATATGTTTCTGTTTGTGTCTCCAAAGCAGTATTTACTTCGACTTTGATTTTGTTTATTAAAGGCTTTTACTGTTCAACATAAAAGCAAGGAGCCATGGCAGGACATTTGGAGCACAGGCTTTAGTGTTACATTCACCGTCTACTCATAATTCTTACAGCTCATGCACAGTTCTGGGTACGTGCCAGTCAATGAGATGGGCAGCACTATAGTGCCATTATAGAAACCTCACACAGTCGGGGTCGTATCCTCTGTGGCAAATCGTACACACCTTTGCACATCAGGGGAGGAGCCCTCGGATATGTATGTGTGCGGAGGGGGTGGATGCTGAGGTGGAAGCTGAATGGGCACTTTTGGAGGCCCTGTTGCCTGAACATGCAGCCTTTACTCTGCTCCAGTATCGAGGCATCTGTCTTTAATATAAGAGCTCAGCTCAGCCCATATTTATTCAGGTACAGCTGACGGAGAGGGAGAGACAGTGAAAGAGGCGTGGCCTTTCTTTTTCCTGGCAGCCGTGCAGCACTCCTGCGGTTTTTTGGGGGGCAAAGGGACAAGGCGAAAAAGACACAGAGACTGAGACTGAGGGAGAGGGAGTGTGGTACAGAAGAAAAGAGCAAGTTGACATAAAAAGCATGGCTCCAGTCAGTCCTGTGTTGACTGGACATCCTGTGCAAGAGACGAGCCCTGGAGGCCCCGGGGCCACCAGGGAGGGGGTGTGTGAGCTCAACTCTCCAGTCTCACTTGATGGCTGTGTCCAAGACAAATCACCAGTGGTGCTGCTGTCACCTTCGGCTCTGACCAAGACAAACAGCCATGTTTTAAAATAAGTACCTGGGCCCTCACAGCCCCTTGCACCTCATCCACACTCAGGCACATCCATATCTCCTCACACGTTCAAGCGTATTCCCTTCACAGGTCATAGGCCTGGAGCTGTATGTGGTCCAACCCTCTACACAGGGGACTCACTTTTCACTCTCTCAATGCTGTCTGCTCTGCACACACACTTGTGAATATTTACCACATCACACAAGTTCCATTGAGGCCAAAATGCTGGGACTGCAATAACAAGGGTGAGTATGAGTGTGTATGACACAAAACCTACAGCAGATTTAAGGGACACTGTGTGTGCGTGTGTGTGTGTGCGCGCGCATGTGTATATGAAAGCTTGATCGTCTATGTATATCACAAAACCTCAAACTTAGCTGAATCACAAACTGCCAACTGCGCAGAAGTGTCAGCACTATTCTTTGCTTTTACTTAACAGCACGGTGCATCTTGGGACTTGTGGTTTGTCTGAACGGGCCTGTCTGTGTCGCTGCCTGCAGCCTGCACCAAAGGGACTGGTGTTCCTCACTGAACAGAGCCTCATTTATCTCTGTGGCAGAGTCCTTCCTCTCCAGCATCGGTCCTCCTGGACCCTTGAACTGCTGACACTGGGGTGCCCCTCCTCTTCCTCCCTCCTCTGAGCTTCAGCATGCGGCAAAAATTGTGAGATGTGTTTCATCTGCATATTGATTAGCCTGGCCAAAAGAAGTAGGACCTCAGCACTTCACTGAATACATAATGTAAATAAGTGCCAGTTATTCAGCTTAAACTCTCCTGAAATGTTTCACCTTAAGTAGGTGCTTTTCCAGGTAATTAGGTAAATGTGATTGTACAACAAAAGTCAATAGCAACTTTTATCTTAAGAATAAAGTGCAGTGAAACTAGAAATCTCTTCTCCTAAACATGCTGACATTATGTTCAAATATGCACGTCTCAGCCAAATGAAGGTTACCGTCAGGATGAAGCAGAGCTCAAAGGCAACGAGCTCGCCCAAAAAGGATATGACCCCGTTTTGCTTCTGTCACCCAATAAAAGCAGGCTGCTCTCAGTGTGTGGGCATGCTTTAGTGCCAGCCAGTTGCAGTGCAGACGGCTGGGCGCTGGGTTGTCTGATGGATAGCTTACATTCGGTGAGGACTGGACCAATGGCGTCGTGGATTGATTGGCCCAAAGGGGCCGTCGGGGAAAGCGCTTCCTGTGTGTGTTAATGGACGCTCCTGCAGATGCACTGTGGCGGCTTGTGGCAGGGTGATGGCTGTTACTCCCTCTCTCTCTCTCTCTCTCTCCCAGCCTTCCTCCCCCTCATTTTGCTTTCACTCTCCCAGTTAATCAGAGGAGAGTCAAGTGAAACGTACCAAGCTTCCCATACAGACCAAGTCTCTAGTAGCTCTCTAACGCTACACCTACAACAAAAAATGTATCACATATACTTTATCTGTCCCATAGTTCCCTGTAATTTCCAAAAAAAGTAACTGATATGGATGGGAAGGTCCCTGGAAAGAACCTTTGAATTTATTCTTTTTATTTTAATTTAGTAGCAATTATAAGCAATACGGAGTTCCAGTAGTAATTACTTAATTCCATTCAATCACCTGCTATTATAATTCAGTGCACAGCAGGTCAGCTGATTTTACTTGGTATTTACCTGGGTTTAATAAGCTGTTCCTTCCAAGGAAATTTCACTGGAAATCAACAGCGTCTTATAAACTTGACCACAACGTCAACTATTTCAGAATTCTTTCCTGGAAACTTCCAAAGAACTAAGAAGGAAAAAATGAACATGTTGTTTATATTTCTGTTTTTTAACTTGGCAACTGTACTCATCTCAGTGATCAAGGACTACCCACAGCAAGTGACAGCAGCTGATGAGCTGACAAGAATGAGTAAATGAGTTTGTACCCGAGTCTGCCCAGCTGCTCCAGTTCAGGCACTCGGGGTCCATAGGTTTCAATTTGAAGGGGTTTGTAGTGATACAGAACTTCCTCTATCCTGGGCACAGGCTGGAGAGACACCGTCTGACGCTGAAAAAAAAACAGACAGACAGAACTTTCAACACAAGACAATAATTGCCATTGTCTCTGTGCAGCATAACACTGGAAACTATGGTTATGACACAACCGTAAAAAACAATTTGGATTAGGCTTAATGTCAATCAAACTGCACCATTAAAAACCAACAATTCTTGACAGACTGGTTTGGAAATAGGAGTTTTGTCTAACAACATTTTCATTTTCCCTGGGCATTGCTGGTTTGGTAGAGAAACTCAACTGTGACAATGACTGAGCAGGTTTTTATTGGTCAACATACTGTTGGCAACTCAGCAACTATTACTAATGAAAATCTGACCAAGAGGAAATGAATGTTAATATCAGACAAGAGAACTGTGGTCTGGTTGATGAGGAAATGCAATTCTTAATAACAAAGCAAATTCAGTTTGGATCAAAAATTGTTGTTGACTATTTCCACAAAACCACCAAAAAACAAATCCAACTGATAGCGCATAAATGATGAGTGTAGGGCTTGCAGTGGGTTTAGCTGTTGTTACTCGCTGTTTCCATTGTCTTTCCATGATTTCACCAAAGCAATTTCAAACCAACCCTGCATGAATCTGACTGTCAGTGAAATTAGGCAACTACTTAGGATTGTTCAACAAACAAACGTTACCCTGCTTTATCTCCTACAGTCATAAAACCTGCAATGTCAAGCATTATAAACTGTAGTCTGTTCTATAAAAGCCTTCAGTCGATAATTACTCAAAGCTGAGATTTCAGTCAGGCTACTCCAGTTCCTAATGCTCTTGACCATTGTGATTGAGTGAGAAATATGAGACTTCTTAAGGACACTGTAGAATTGTTCGATTTGGGGCTCTGCCATCAAAGGGGAATTTCCACACAGCGTCAGACCACTCTGTTTTCTTCAGCATTAAAGTAATGAGACTCAGAAGACAAGCCAGAGTCATGAAACAAACCTGGAATTAAAAAGATGATGTTTAAACAAACATGGACTATTTTAGAGAGTAGCAAAGGAACTCGGAGACAAAGGGAAGATAAAAAGATAAGAAAGAAAGCAAAGAAAAAAGTGGGGGAGTATAAACAGCAGAACACAGAGGGGAGCTGATGAAAACCAAACTAAACGAATAACATGTGCCCTGCGGCCTCAGACTGCCCGCCCTCACACATGCTTTGGCCCATGCGAGCACACACACAGGGAAATAGAGAAACCAAAGCAAAGCTGGAAGTTACAAAAGCACCAAAGAGATGCACACTGAGATGGCAATAGATGCAGAGTTTCTTAGCCAAACACAACAGGGTGTTATTGTCGTTGTCAGGTCAGTGTGTGGAACAGATAGGCAAAACAAAAAAGAAAACTACAACTATACACTTACACTGATATATATCATTCATATGTAATGCAATGTGAAACATATTGTAGGATTTTGTGATTAAAGTTTTTAACTCACTTTGTTAGTATGGTTTCATACATTCCCTCAGGATGTGCATTAGGCCATTGTTGGCAATGCTGCAATTTAATGGTTGAATATATATCTTTCTATGATTTAGCATCAATTTGTTAAAGTACTTTGGAATGTCAGGTGTTTCATTCACTATAGTAGCTGAAAACTGCATTCCTTAAGTTTTACAGATGTTACAGAATTTTGTCCATATCACCCAATTCTATTTCGCAGATTGGCTTTTCATGAAATGAACAGAACGAGTCTGAACCTGTTGTATTCGGCAGTGGTTTATACATG
>OMNN01100319.1:59197-83478 GCA_900302755.1 Chromis chromis | reverse complement strand
GAAACATGTGAAAGTGCATTGAATGACCTGAAAGCTAATCATGGTCTTGATGAAAGAAGATACCACACATGTACAAAAAGTATGACAGATGAAAAAGAGATTATAGATCTCCTGGAAAAAATAGACGTCATGGTCTCTGAGAATGATCCACACTGGTACAGCGAACTGATGTGTTGTGAGAATATAGAGCATCTGGAGCACAAAGAAGAAGAGATGGAGCTTTCTGTGATTCAGCAAAACCAAACAGGTGAGATTTTATTGTTGCTCCATCAGAGGTTACACCTGCACTACTTCATAAAAATAATGTATATCATAAATTTATCCTCTAACTGTTGCCTTCAACATGACGTGTACCCACCTTCTGCTTGCAACCCCTCATTGCAGTGCAACACATTTGATAGCTGCAACATTGACTGTTGAACTTCCTTTTGCATGCTCTAAACTGAAAAAATCTAAGAAATAATTGGCAGTGCTACATATTTAGACACAGAATCCATGAGTTGGTAATGTCTGATCTGATGCTATGATAGTGTAAATGGCAATAATATGTTTTAATAGTATGTTTTGCTGTAGTTATGAGATGGAATTTATTTAGCCTGTTCAGTTGATCAAAGAAGAACTCAGACTTCATAAAAATATAAAACAATGGTAAACCTGTACAGGATAAGAGAGCTGATACCTGCGTAAACATCACATCCCCAAACTAAATCTGACAACATGTTGCACTAAAGTATGAACATGAATTGGCTAAAATTTATACATTCATATGTTACAAGATCTGCAGTCTATTAGCTATTTACAGTATTTTGAAAGACACTTTAAAGATTTCCAATATAAGCATGCAGAGTCATACTGAGCATTAGAAATGCACTTTAAAACATGTTAATGCAAAGCATCACTGGATACAGGGCCGGAGTGGGACTCATTTTCAGCCCTGGACTTTCATGCCTCAGACCGGCCCCACTTTAGATCACGACCTATTATTAAAGATCATGTAACTATAAACTCACATGTTTAATCTACAATAGCGCACTGTTCTGTAAAGAGGCGAGCAAAGTAAAAACTATCAACAGACTTGTCTTCATCTGTCTCATTCCTAACTTGTGGTTATGGGTTCTGCTGCTGAGCTGCTGCCTCTGTAATCTGCTCTCCTTTTCACACTTCCTCCAGTTTCCCTAGACTAAAAATAATAATCTGTAAGGCTTTAGCACATTTGACATGGAAAACACATTTCGACTTAACCAATTAAGATATTTTCAATGGCAAAATATGCAGGTTTATTACGTCTGCCAAGGAGATAACTTGAAAAGTTATGAATGGATTTTAATGAAATTTTCAGGAAATGCTGATAATTGGACAAGGAACAGATGATTTGTTGATGTTCTGGATTAAATGTAAATGTAAATGCAAATGTGCTTTATTTGTACAGCCCTTTACAACCACCAACAGGTGAACCAAAGTGCTTTACATCATTAAGTAAAAGCAATAAATAAAACAATAAATAAAAACAGTATGAATGATAACAATTACAGCAATAAAAGTAATAAAATACAAATAAAAACCAAAATAATAAAATAATCAGATAATAAACCATCTGGATCCAGGAATTTTTTGAAGGATTCAAAGATGGAAATGAGCTGCTTGGCGGAGCCCTGCGCTTAGAGTGCTTTTCTAGTTTCATATTACTTTCATCCTATTCCCTTTCAGTTGTGGGCTTTTTGTATTTACTATCTTACTTTTAATGTTCAAAATATAATGGGTCACTACTATTGTCTGGACATAGAAAGTGGTTATACTGGAACTAATGCTTGTTCACACACTGTTACAACAGCTCACCTGTTCCTTCCATACAGACAGGAGCAATCCCCTCATCACTCCTGACTCTGCTTCTGACACTAAATCACATTTTAAAATGGTCATAATTCTCAGTACAAATCTCCCTCTTTTTTTTTTTACAAAGCCTTCTGATCAGTTCAGGTCAGTTTCATTAATGTAGCCTAGTACTGAGTCAGCATCTCAGGGCACTGTTCACACAGAGCAGGTCTACAAGGTCTACACCATACTCTTCATTGTATTAATTCTAGTAATATTCATTCAACGAGCAATCCTATCTGCCCACTCTGAACTTGTGGGCTCATGGCTGGTGCTTGGTGCTGGATCTGGCTTCTGACTCTGAGGGGCTACAAGACAGAGTTTCCCAGTTATGTGGCGTCGCATCATACTATTATTTAAATTATATAACGTTGTGTTATATGCCACAACGCCACACAATTCACTGACTTGATAATTAATTAACTTGAACGGTGGTTTGCAGCTAAAGTTCCACATCTTGCCGTACCGTTTCATCGTCCTGGTTTGTCGCTTCCCACTGTGAGCTCGTTTTAGTAAGACAGTTGCCAATTTGGCCACGTCTGTTTCCAGAGCTTTCCTTTTTTTAATTCTCGCCTTCTCCGCGCCACCCTTGCTCTTTCTGTTTTCCGGCTTTCAAACACCACTGACCGAGTGCACGGACGTGTTACATCAGGGTGCGTCTGCAAAAAAAGATGCCAGTGGAGGCGGAGCCTGCGGCCCAGGGACAGCGGTAGCAGCATACGTGATCAACCCCCTGCCATGACTGAACACCGGCCCCAAAAAAAGTGAACACCAGCCCTCGCGGCCCAAATATCAGACCGGCCCACAGGGAATTGTCCTCCCGATTAGCCACTCCGGGCCTGATTGGAAGCCAACTGTAATTTGTAAATTCACCCGTTTAGCAGAAGGAAAATGATACTTGCGTAGCCTTTGATGGAGGGAGAGGGAGGCCACTGCAAGATGTGTAGCTATGAAGATCTGCTGGATGAGTTGGTTCAGGAACACAGGGACAAGGTGGCACTTTGGCATAGTTGCATTGTAAAAATGTGCCAAAGTAAAAATACTAAGAGTCGAAGCTCATAGTTAAAAAGGAAAAGTTTGCGCTGTTGTATTATTAAAGTTAACTTAAGAAATCCAACTTCAAGTTAATCACAGAAAAATAAAGCTCATGTAAATATTAAGAACCCTTTCTTAAAGTTAAGCCACCATGTAACAAAAAGAAAAGCCTGTGAAGTAAAAAAATAAATAAATAAAAAAAAAAACAAGAAGAAGCTGGCGTTGCATTCCAGTGGCTTTCTTTATATAGAAAGTTTTGGAGCCAAATTCAAATCAGCATCTAACCAATCGTGGATGTGTCCATCCCAAAGGGTGGTCTTGAGGCCAAATACCTTTAGAACTTACTCTTAAGATAACTTCTTAAACATGCAAATCCAATTGTTAAATGTCTATGATGATCACATATCTGAAATCCCACTAAACACGTGATTAATATGATATCACACATGATATGTTTATCTCACACAGTTTCTGAGATAATTCAAAAAGTGTAAACATAACAATAAACTTGCAAATTGTATACTTTTAGGCTACATGAAAGTAACTTTATGATATACTAAATATACAAGCATATACATTCAATACTAATAAAAAAAAAATAAGGCTCATGAAGTATATAAAAAAGATTAAAAGTCTCTCTTTTGGAGAAAGGTCATGAGGTCACTGTGAAGAATGCCATCTTCTCTTCTCCCGAGGTGTGGTTTTCCTCACAATTGGCACTTTTATGACCTTTATCAGATTCTGGTGCAGGAGGGAGGCATCCTGTTGTCTCCAATAGGACCGTGAGTAGTACTTCTGATGTAAACATCCGATATGCAGATGTTCCGTTTAGGTGGGAGTTTTGGGGTAGCTGTCTTCTGAAATGTTTTTGTTTTTTTTAACCAAATTTACAGCTCTGAGAAACAGTCTCTGGATTATCTGTGTGTCGACTTGGAATGTTCTGCACCTTAGTCCGCTACAGGATGTCATGATGTATGAGTTAACCACAAGATCACCACAATATCCCTTTTAACCTCTGACATCCTCGAGGTCCCGGCACCGGTAAAAGCACATATTTATTACAAAAACGCAACTGGCACCCTTTTTTAATGGTTGCCAAGCGTGGCATATTCAGTGAAAAGGCCATAGTCATTGTGAAATAGATGTAGCATTTGTTTTTCCTTCTTTCTGTTTGGTAAAGTTATAGTTTAAAAGTTTTAAAACATCTTAGCTGACTTAGTCTGTTTTTTGCAATTTTGATTAGGTGGAAGATAAAAAAAAAAATAGAAAAATATGGAATTCTGTAGATCTCACCTTGTGATGGCCTTGTGATGTGGACATGGATACTTATTGCATTTCAAAATTCTCCCAAGTGTCTCTGATCCAAAGAGCCCAAGGTTGTTCATTTTACAGGCCTTACATGTGTAAAGCAGGTGCTGACTGAATTCTGCAATATTTTTCTTAAGGTGGAAATTTAGAAAAAATAGCCCCAGGGCTAAGGCAATTTTGTTGGAGAAATAGTGACACTTAAAAGGTTTTCTGAATGCTCAACAGTGGACCAATCTTCATTCTCTGTCACACTCTGACTATTTAGGAGAGATGTTGGTACCCACTGCTTTCCATAAGTCACACTAATAAGCAGGCAGGTGGGGGAGGTACTGTTGGTCATACTTCTACAAAGATTCTTGCTCTACTGCAGGTATCTGTGCCCCCACTGTACTCACTCTGTGCCTTATTTCAGCATAACCAAAGATGTGAAGAGGAGAGAAGTGACATCACACAGCTCCAAATCTAATCCACAAGAGTGCTCTGAGAGAGATACAGAAAACCACAAAACTAAACTGTTAAACCTGCAAAACAACCTGAAAGGCACAGACAGTTGAAGGTGCACCAGAAAAAAAAAAAAAAAAAAAAAAGTTTACTTACACTTGTAAAGAACATGCGTATGATGGTAGTCTTGAGTTTCCAGTGACTTCTACAACTCTTAATTTTCTATGATGGAATGATCTTTGTCACAAAAAACATTCATGCATTTTGGTTCTTCCATATATTTATTACAGGTTTTCCTGAAATATGGCAAAATGTGCTGGGTCAAAAATATACATACAGCAACTTGAATGATCAGTTTTGGTGATGTAGGATGTTGTGTTAATACAATTTTCCTAGTGGCATGGCATCTTACCATCTTGTGAGTGAATACGATTAACTACAGCTGCTGACTTCTCCTAATAGTGCCTATTTGATTTTTAAATAGTGCCTGTTTGATACACTCATTAGACTCTATGCTATGATGGGAAAGTCTGAGGGAGCTCAGCAAAGATCTAAAAAAGCAAATCGTTGACTTGAACAAGCCAGAAATCTCACTTGGAGTCATTGCAAAGATGCTTCAAATCTCAAAATCTACTGTACAAACAATTTTAAGTATAGAGGGCTTAGCATGGTTGTGTCACTGCCACAATCAGGAAGAAAACAAAAGCTATCAAGTGCTGCTGAGAGACAGTTGGTCATGATGGTCAAGAGTCGACTAAGAATAACCAAAAAGCCGGTCTGCAATGAATTAGAAGCTGCTGGAACACAGGTGTCAGTGTCTACAGTCAAGTGTGTTTTACATCGCCTTTGGCTGAGAGGCTGCTGTGCAAGAAGGAAGCTCTTCCTCTAGAAACAGCACCTTAAGGCTCAACTGAAGTTTGAAAGGAAAGGCCTTCTCGAGGAAAATTCTTTCATCAGATGAAACAAAAATGGAGCTACTGTATTTGGCCACAATGACCAGAAATATGTTTGGAGGAGAGAAGGTGAGGCCTCAAGATCACCAAACCTACCGTCAAGCGTGGTGGTGGAAGTATTATATCCTGTTTACAAGCAGAAGTAAACAAAAAGAAATGAACAAAAAAAAAAAAAGACAAGACAAGAACTGCAGCACATATGTTTTTAGGAGAAACAGTAAGGTTTCAGATGTGTGAAATGTCATCATGTAGCCAATGGCCACATTTCCGCTTTGATCAAAAGACCTTCCTTACTGTAGACACCTTTGCTTAATTTATCCAGCTGCCTCAAAAGAAACTACCCTGCAGGGGTTAATAACAAATAATAATATTTTATTTATATTACTTACCAAAGCAAATGTACAAAGTTGTTCAAAGATCACACAAACCATAATGTAAAGCACAGTAAAAAATAAAATAAAAGTACTAAACAGTCTTATTAAAATTAGCATTGACCAAACCCATGAACAGAGTAACTATTAGAATCAAATGAAACCAGGTTAAGTTAAAAAAAAAATGTTTTAAGCTTTAATTTGAAAGAAACCCTTGACTCAGCCCGTCGTATTTCCTCAGGCAGGGTATTCCAGAGCCTCCGGGCTGTTATTTTAAAAGCTCTCTCTTCCTTCGTCTTCAGTCGAGAGCAGATAGAAGGCTCCTGTCCGAGGATCTCAAAGTGTGAGGAGGGTTGTCAGGGGATAAAAGATCTGAGATATACCAGGGAGCCAGACCATGTAGTACCTTGTAAGTAATTAAGAGAACCTTGAAATTGATTCTTAAGCTTCCTGGAAGCCAGTAAATAGGGCTAAAACTGGGATGTTAAAACATATTTACTCCGGTTAAAAGTGTGATGAGTGCAACCAGCTTCTGTATCCTGTTTATATGCAGGAAGAGTTTCAGGAGATGATGATGTACCACCGGCCTCTCACCACTGAAAACAGAGAGAAAATTACAACACTGAACTGCTTGAAAGTGAGCCCAGCTTTATTCCCTTATATTGTGAACAGTCTCTTGATTTTTGATTGAAGGTCTGCCCTAATCAATCAGTCTAAGTGTACATATAAAAATATGCTTCTCTATTCTCAGGCTAGATAGGAAATATAATCTGTCCCCATACTCCCCCATAGACTTTATTAGAGACAAATACCATCTGAACTGAGCAGTGATTCTACTCCACGTCTTCCATATTTCTGAGCTCCTCATCCTCCACACATCCTGCAAAGACAGCCTCTTTTTACAACTTGAACCTGTAGCTCATATATGAAGGTGGAGAGGTCAGCAGAGCATACAATAGACACAGAGCTCCCCGCCCTCAGAGACATCTACACAAGGAGAGTGTGGTTAGAGCAAACAGGATTATGGAAGACCCCCACCACTATAGCAACGAACTGTTTGAGTTGCTACGCTCTGGTCGGCACCTGCACAACATCAAGGTGAACACAGAGAGAGACTCAGGAAAAGCTTCTTACTTCATGCTACAAGGACTGTGAACTCTGACCTTTTGCATTTTACTGCACATACTGTATGAGCATTTGATGAATAAAAACTTTTGAATCTTGAAGACAAAGCTCTGAATGCACTGTAGATTGACTGGTAAATCAAGAGCTTAGCTTCATTCTTACCACAGCTGTCTGCTTACAGCTTCCACATTACTTCTGATGAAGGCCCAGTCTGTTTACCTGTCTGTAGAACTTTTGTTTCATCTGACTGTCACTTGTGAACAAGGCCCCTAGATACTTAAAGTCCATCATGTGAGGCAGCAACTCACTCTGAAACCCAAAAGAGCAATGCACCATTTTCCAGCAGAGCAACACAGCCTCAAACTTGGAGGTACTGACCCATGTCCGAACTCCTTCACACTCTGCTGGAAGCCATTCGACTGAATACTGGAAGTCAGGGTATGATGATTGAACGATTCTGGCCATGAAAATCAGAACTAGTATCCGTGATAAGGAGCAACTCTGGTCAAGTCCAACATCCTCTGAGCTTTGTGTGACTTTCTGTCAAGCATGCAGACAGCCCTTGTTCCAGTCCCACGTTTCCATATACTCCCGACAAGATGACCCCAGGAGACAAAGTCATGACCTACAGAACACATGTAGATAAGATAGTCAAACTCCCATGACTTGTCCAGTATCCTTGCAAAGGTAAACTACTTGTACACTGCCCCACAACCAGAACAGACTTTGCATTGCTCCTCCTAAAAGTTCAACAATCAATATGGGTCTCTTTTTCCAGCACCATGACTGATGTTTTCCACGGCAGGCTGAGCAATGTGACATCCTAATAACTACTGCCAACCGCCAATGTGGTCTCCCACTCTACAGGGACTGTCCATAGTCTTTGCTACTGTAGCCACAGATGCTGTACTCCTTCTGGCTTCCAGGTACCTGTCTGCTGTTTCAAGAGTCCCCTGGGTCCACCAAGCACTAAAGGACTCCTTCTGTTTGATAGCGTCCTTAATAACCACAGCGATGGAATATAGTCCGTTTGTAGGATTCATTTTCTTTTACCACCACAGATACAGATGACCTTCTGGCCATGAAGCATCACCTTTGAACTTGGCCACCCACATTACATGCCCTCACCCTCAGACACTAAAGAAAGTGTCTGAGACTGAAGACACTCATGGGTTTGGTCAAGACACTAAAACTGAGGAATGGAACTGACTTCACAATAAATTCTTTTTTTTTTAAAAACCACAAAACTAGACAAAGAATTGTAGTGAAATAAACATATTCCCTGTCGTGTTTACTTCCTGCTCTTATCTGTTTGTCTGAGTGTCTGTATTTGCACATTAACCCGTGCTTTAACTACACCTACTAACTATATAACTGTTGTTGACTGAACCTTTTATTCCCATCACCCATTAATACTACTGTCTGCCAATTTTCCAACTTTCAGTGTTTCTTTTCATCTATATATTCTTGAGATTAATAGAATAAAGTCGAACACCCAATACTCAGGGGCTTCAATTATCCTGACGCACAAATTCCTACGAGGAAAACTGTGAAGACAATTGCAATCTCATTATTCTTGACTTCTAATCAGCTTGTTTTTAGGAACAACAAAGGTGACCTTTTCCCCTGAGACCATATGATCCTCTGAGTCTAAGATCTTGTTAAAGGCTTTACCTACAAGAAAAAGGAAACCATTGTCTCCTAATACGGCAGGGCATTCTGGCTTAGGGTACTTTGGTCCTTCCTCCTCTTCACGTCACACAGGGACATATTAAGTGAATAAGAGAATCTATATGGCCTGAGGCGGCACAACATACAGCATGTAATATTCTCTTTGCTTCACAATCTTTGGTGCTCTGTTGTGTTGCCTGCAGGGTTTGTCTTGATAATGATACACACAACACCCCAATGACTCATTAATATCAACATATTAGCCCACGGAATGATACTTTATGTAAGTTTTATGTGAAAAATAAAAATTAAATAATATCTGAGTGTTAAAAGTTACAAGATTCTGGTGAAGCTATCATAATGTTGACAACAAATAACTGCAAAACAATTATTTATACTTTATGTCATATAATGATGTCATGTAATATGCTTATGCAAGATGCACACTCAAAACAAAAGATAAATTGCACAGTATGCATCTCTTATGAAGTATGGATTTTGCCATAAAGCCCCAATTAAAGGGTTGGGCAAGTTCCAGGAAATTAATGTAAGTTAATGTAAAGTCCACTGAAGTGATGGAAACATGTCTGTTTGTCATTTGTTAGGTAATGTAGCTACATGTAGTGTAGTAGTGTGCCCAGCCCCAGGTGACACCGGTCTACTGTCTGCCTCCTTACATCACTGAAGGATGATTTGGGCCTTGTCAGGCGTAACACTGTAAAATGACACAGCTCTTGTCTTTCTCCATTATGTTCAAGTGCCCATTCCAGCTTCCTCTTATTGTTGTTGTTTACTGTGAAACTGATGGTTGGTTTTCCATTGATCAGAAGCCCAGGGGGAATTTCGTCAATCTGACAGTTGTGATAGGTAGGCAGGTGGTATAAATATAGACCACGGGGCGGCAGCTCTTACTTGATAGTATAGAGGCTGATGAGATACTTCTCAGTTAATTGGCTTGATCTTAACACTAATGCAATCTATACTGACCTTACTTTTACTGCACTTTTAAATATCTATAGATATTGTGTTTGCTTGCTTTTTCCTGATAAGTTCATTGTTGTTTGTCAGCTCACATTGATTTGCTGTTTATATGGGTTATCCAAAGATTTGTATGTGTATGCAAGTGTATATGGTGACTTATTTTAAAGAAAGGATGAGCAATTTTTGGATGAGCCCAGTTGAGCCCAGTCTTTCATGGACAACAGCCAAGCTTACGCTTTTGAGTCTCCTGTGGATTTTTCTCTCTGACTCCTACCAAGACCAGAGCCTGCAATGTGAAATAATTCCCAGTACCGTGTCCCTTCCTGTGCTGGAGCAAAAGGGGGACATCATGTTGGGGGGACTGTTCTCTCTTCATGACATGGTGGTGGAGCCCAGTCTGTCTTTTACCTCGACGCCTCCTCCCACACAATGCACCAGGTGAGCTATTTTTAGCCTGTCCTCAAACTGCAGCACCTGCAAAACAAATTGTGATTAATCAACTGTGATGTCTGCTCACTGCTTGAGCTTCACACAAGTATTCTGCCTTTGTCTAGATTTAATTTTAGGACGTTCCGTTGGATGCAAACTATGATCTTTGCCATCGAGGAGATCAACAGAGATGGCAAACTCCTTCCCAACATCACACTGGGGTATAAGATCTATGATTCATGCAGTACACCCCATCAGGCTCTGAAGGCTGCCGTGGAGTTAATGGGAAGTGAGAAGGGTTCAGGGATTGAGGGGAAGTCGCAGAACAAAGGCACCTGTAATGAGACTGTACCAGTGGTGATAGGAGACGGAGGCTCTACTCAGTCTCTCGTAGTGGCTCGTTTCCTGGGAGTCTTCCATGTGCCACAGGTACATTCTACTAAACAACTCTTTATTACTCTCTTACTGTGGTTGCAAAGTGTAGATAGTTTATCTGCTTGTTCTATTACTACCACCAGGGAGGGTCAGTGCTTTATGTACTGTGAGTTATGTCCAATTGACTCATTTAAGAATGTTTTGTTGTGGGACGCTGGACATTGTTTTCTTCCAGTAGGTCATTCTAAGATTAAATTGCATCATGTTTTTGCAGGTCAGCTATTTCTCCAGCTGTGCCTGTCTCAGTGACAAAAAGGAGTTCCCTGCCTTTTTAAGGACCATGCCCAGTGACTTCTTCCAGGTTAGAGGCAGCAGACAGATTACTCACAATGTGCCATAACTTCTATACACAAACAAAAGCAAGTTTATATTTTCATTTTAAAATAGCATAACTTTATTTGTGCTTATCTCTTCTTCTTTCAAATTATAGGTAGATGCACTAATACAACTTGTCAAACATTTTGGCTGGACTTGGGTGGGTGTGATTGCAGGAGATGATGCCTATGGCCGTGGTGGGGCAAGCATCTTTGCAGATGAGGTGGGTCACACATCCAGAAATTAGGAAGTTAATCAAAAAATATATAATTTTTTAGTTCTTGAAAATGTAACTCAATGAACTTACTATGAAAATGAAATGAAGTTGTCACATGTCTCCTCTTTTAGGTTAGAAAGTTGGGTGCTTGTGTTGCCCTTCATGAGATCATCCCTAAGAACCGAGCACAAACTGCCATTTCATCTATCGTCTCTAACATCCGCTCTTCTCGGGCTCGAGTGATTCTTGTGTTTGCTGTGGAACAAGATGCAGCAGCGTTGTTTGATGAAGCACTCAGGCATGACGCTTTCTGTTTGGATTCTGCCAGTAACCATTAGTAATGATAATATGATAAAATATCAGTACAAGGTTTTGATTTACTATGATCTTACTGATACATATTTACTGAGTTTGGATCAGTGATGTGTTTGTCTCTACAAAACATTCCCTCTCTGTAATTGTTGAATTTAGAGTGGGTCTCACTGGGACACAGTGGCTAGCCAGTGAGGCTTGGAGCACAGCTGCCGTCCTTTCCACCCCCAGAAAATACCATCACATCCTCCAGGGTTCTATGGGATTTGCCATTCGGCGAGCACACATCCCTGGATTGCAAGACTTTCTGCTTCGCTTGAATCCCTCAAGCCCAAATGCTCATGAAGATCCCTTCCTGGTGCCCTTCTGGGAAGAGGTGTTTCAATGCAGCCTAGGTGCGCAGGCTAAAGGTCAACTAAATAATGTTGAAGGTAAACCTCCCTGCTCAGGAACAGAGGAGGTAGAGAGCATAACAAATATCTATTCAGATGTGTCACAGCTAAGGATTTCATACAATGTCTATAAAGCTGTGTATGCCATTGCCCACGCACTCAAAGCTATGAGAAGCTGTGTGAAAGGAAAAGGACCCTTTTCTCGGCACACTTGTCCAGACACAGACAATATACAGCCATGGCAGGTATAACTTTACTAAATCAGTCCAGATTATCAAAAATGACTTTTACAAGATGGTCATATACACTTTCTTCCTTTTAGCTTCTTTATTACATAAAACAGGTGGCACACGTGAACTTATTTGGTGATGAAATCAAGTTTGATGAGAACGGTGACCCAGCTGCCATGTATGACCTGGTTAACTGGCAGCTGAGACCAAATGGAGAAATGGAGTTTGTCACGATTGGCAAATTTGATGAGACGACCACAACTGAAAGTCAAAAACTTCAGATCCAGGAACATAACATTCTTTGGAATGGCAACCACACCAAAGTAGGGGTTTCAACTGCTCAAAACAATGTTTTGTGTGTTGCAATTTGTGCATTAATAGTTTCATTATGTGACCGTTGTAGTTTGTGTTTCCTCTTCTGCTTAGGTTCCCTTGTCAGTATGCAGCAACATTTGTCCCCCAGGTACCCGGAAGGCAATCAGACCTAACTTCCCTGTCTGCTGCCATGATTGTGTGGTTTGTACAGCTGGGGAGATTAGCAATCAGACTGGTGAGGGAAGGCCATTTGGACACATTATATTTCAGAATCCTACCTAGTCTGTATAGTCGCAGCAGAAAAGCCACAGTGCTGCAGCTAAAGCCTTCTTGTCTTTCCTTTTAGATGCCATAGAGTGTGTGCGCTGCCTGCCAGAGTTCTGGTCCAATGCTGAGAGGACTATATGTATCCCCAAACAGCTGGAGTTCCTCTCCTTTAGTGATGCTATTGGCATCACTGTGACGGCTATTTCCCTCATTGGCTCCCTGATCACCTGCTTTGTGACCTTTACATTCTCCTGTCACAGAACCACCCCCATCGTCAGGGCCAACAACTCGGAGCTGAGCTTCCTGCTGCTCTTCTCCTTGACTCTGTGCTTCCTGTGCTCTCTGACCTTCATCGGTCGGCCCTCTGAGTGGTCCTGCATGCTGCGACACACAGCATTCGGCATCACCTTTGTCCTCTGTATCTCTTGCATTCTGGGGAAAACAATAGTGGTGCTAATTGCCTTTAAGGCTACACTCCCAGGCAGTAATGTCATGAAATGGTTTGGTCCTGCACAACAAAAGGCAATAATTGCCTTTTGTACACTAGTCCAGGTAAAGACTTTTGGCTTTTTACATGCTTTGAATATTTAGGGGGCATTTATTGTAATATTTAAATGAGACATATTTCTATTCATGCAGGTAATCATCTGTACAGTGTGGCTTGTTGTTGCTCCCCCGACTCCACGTAAACGGATGCCACGTGAGAGCGCTATTGTGATTCTCTTGTGTGACGAAGGTTCACATATAGCATTTGCTCTGGTCCTGGGCTACATCGGCCTGCTGGCCTGCATTTGTCTTCTCTTGGCCTTCTTGGCGAGAAAACTCCCGGACAACTTCAATGAGGCCAGACTCATCACCTTTAGTATGCTAATTTTTTGTGCTGTGTGGGTTGCATTCATTCCCGCCTACATAAGCTCTCCAGGGAAGTACACCACAGTTACAGAGGTGTTTGCTATTTTGGCCTCCAGTTATGGACTGCTGGGATGTATTTTTGCTCCAAAGTGCTACATAATCCTACTAAAGCCAGAGAAGAACACTAGAAAATACATGATGTCCAAAGCTGCCAATGACAAATTTTAGGAGATCGTGTTCATTCTATGCACATTTTATTCAATGACACTCTTTTCCAGGTGATTAAAAACTTTTTTTTAAACTTAGAAGTGTGGACTTTTTTTGTGGAGGAAAATAAATGGTGTCAGAGAAACTTTACCACCAGGTGGTAGTAGTGTGCTTTCAATACTATCTTATGTCATTTATCATATCCCACCAGGATATACATAACCTTGCTGTCACACACCTTTATTCTTATAAATAACTTCCCCCACTGTCTTTGTAAGCACACACCACCAAACTCAATTCTTAACCCTGCAAAACTTCAACATAATCCATGGTCATGCAGTATACAGTATGCAGAACTGTGTACTTTTTAAAAAATCAAATGTACTTTCTTCCAGTTACATATATGACACCCCTGTGACACCCTCCGTGGAAAAGTGAAGGATGGCCCAGTGCTGGATTTGGCAGACGTGTTCTTGCTGATTTGACCTGAGATAGAATGATGAGGCCCAGAGTTTCTGAGTTATGCTCTGTAGAAATCCCAGCTGTCATTGGTTAATTAAATCCTCATACTCCAGAGGCCTTTACATATAAACATCACGCCTGGCTGTTCCCTACAATAACAAACTAAAACGTTAGACATTTTCCTGGCTCCCCCAGCTGCTCTCAGGCTAACATTGATTATCCAGCACTGATTGATCTGTTGTTCCTCCCGAGACAGAGGAATACATCGGGAGATGGAGAGATGGTGTGTCTCTGACGTCCATCAGGGAGGAAGAGAGAGGTGGGAGTGGCAGATGGTCGAAAGTGTTTTATTGACCCTGTATTACTTGATTTACATTTATTTCAAACCTTCATTCTCCGCACTCTTTGCATTTGTATCCCTTGTCTGGCCTCCTCTGCAGCACTGCAAATTTCAATAACTGTAAGGCAGTGGATTGATTTCTCCTCATCGCGCGCTGCCTGTCTGATTAATTTCAAACCATAATCTTTAAAACCACAGCACTATTTGCTTGATTTAATTAAGGAAACCAGAATAGATCATCTCCATTTGAGGGTTAAATAATTAATTTGGTCTGAATGAGAGAACACTGTGCTGTAATTTCCTCAATAAAATGAATGGGTCATAAAATTACAGGCACACAGACTTAAAAAGGGGTTTTGTCATGCCTGTGAAAATATATATATTTAAAGATGAATCGTGTGTGGAGAATACAGAGTGCCAAAACTGATGGAAATCTGTTCCTCGACATGTTGATTTAAAAAGGATATTGGAACACAACAGTACAGGTTTGCTGAGAGAGTGTGTAATGAGAGCTGCTTCTTTTTTTACACACAGTTATTTAATCAATCTTGTCATTAGTGAGTCTTTTTATGAGGCAAATGCAGACCAGATGTTTACCAAATGACCAGAGAGAACACAGCCTAATTCAGAAATACTGTGCCATGAATATGAAGTGGTGATTATATCTTGAAAGAAGACAAAAGGAATCATCACCAGCAATTGAGCTAAAAGATGAAAAATTCCCATAAACAGCTGACACTAAATCTCAGCAGTCCAGTAAATATCAGCGTGCAGAAAGCCTGTAATATTTGGTTTGTTATGATTTGGTCAAAAGTGTTGCTCCGACTTAATTGACTGTTTTGAGGAAGCTGTCTGTGGATTTGTGAAGCAAATATTCCGCTAAGTGTCTTTTAGTCGCCACATTTGACAATCCGCTTGTGACTCCTGCCTGACAATTATATGCTACTCGAGATGTGTCCTCCCACCTAATTCTGAAGTGTTTGCAACTAACACCGGCAATCCGGGAGACGGATCACAATTACAAAAGCTGCAATTAGCATTATGTGTCAGTTTTAGTCTGACAAGCACCATTTTTATGACTCATCAAGGGAACATAACTAGCAAAGGTAAAAAGAGGTCAGATATCTCTTGCACAGTGCCCGTCATAAACACTGAAAAAATTATAAAATAGGACGATGTGAAAGGTCTCAAAGATGAAGATAATGTATGCAAAATAGAGGAAGATAAATTAGCAAAAGGGTAAGATATTCACAATGAAACCTTTACCAGAATTTGGGGATTTACAAATAACTGGATATCCCTGTAAAAGCAATACTTCAATAGCTGCAGTAGGCTGGGAAAAGAGTTATTTAGTGCAGCTGTAGTTCTTTTGCATTTTACAGTGAGGTTCAGTTTTGTAAATGAGCCCTTGTTACCAATAACAGCATTAGAGGATGTGATGCATGACAGAAAACTATTTTAAAGAAGCAAAGTGACTTTGTATAATCTTTATGTAGAGATAAAGAGTTGAGTGACTGCACAGATTTGGATATTGACCAACTGTTCTTATCATTAATATGGTTTCTTCTTGGCTTTTCCAAAGTTTTTTCAAATATCCTGGCTTTTTGCCATTCTTGCCTATCTCTAGATGCCAACTTTTTCCAGGTAGTTTTTTCCCCCTCTCTATTATCTATTATGTAGTGAGAGCAGGAGTCACAGTGGAGATGGGCACCATAGAAACTGCAGCAGAAACTAATGGTCTCTGCCATAATAGCACCATTCATGGGAGCCTACATAGTTGCCTCTATCATATAGGGCAACAGATGATTAGAAGGTTTCAAAAAAATCCTCTGAAATTGAAGTGGCAAGAGCAGTGACGTCTTATTTTGGTATGGTGTGAGTCACCGTGTTATTCTAATTAGGAGCCTGATTCACTTTTTTTGGGCGTTCTAAAATGGGAGGACAAGCAAGAAATGTGTTGACAGAATGCACTGGAGAGACGGGAATAAGTACAGAGTTTCTGGTGCTGAATAATATGTGTGATAGAAAACAATTCTCTGTCTGATGAGGGAATTTTTATGATGGGCTGTCATCAGGGAAGCACCACACCAACTCATGAGCTGATAGTATGATGAAATGTTTCATTTATGTAGACGTGCACATGCAAAATGCAATGTTTGATAGATATACAGAAAAAAAGAGACAATATTTGAATACAAATATTGAATACACACAAAAATGTAAATGATTTATTTGTAAACTCTATCTATTCTTTTTATGGGGAATACAGTCTCTGTTGTTCCGACACACAGCATCTCTCCACAAGATTGGACACCATGAAGCGACCAAGTATGCACCATACTGGTAATGATAATGGGCAGATCCAGAGTGGGGTCACAGACCAGAAATCACAAGTCAGTAATGAATCACTCATCTGTGGAGTTAATGAGGTTGTTGATGCTGGCTGCGAGAATGTTGTTCCACTCCTTCTGAAGGACTTGGCAAAATTGGTGGACATGTTGTTGGACACGTCCATCCAAAGCATCATGTGGCACATTGTCTGTCATAACATGCTGTCTGAAACTATTTCTTGGACGACAAATGGTAGAGTTGAGGACATCAAAGTGCCTGGCTGTGGCCCTGACTGACATGCCAGCATCCAGCAATGCCAACAGCCAGTCCTCATGTTTCTCTTGTCATCTGTGGCATTGTGTCATTTGAATAAAGCTGCATTTCAAGGGGGTCTTTTAAAGCCACTGGTCAAAGAGGTGTTTGTGTACTGGTTACACTATTTGTGTGAATTCATTTTGAGAGTATTTGTTTGGTTGACTGTTTTTGGTTGCATGTGTCATGATAGACAGTATACGATTCTCAGATGTATGTACTTCCCTAATGATCAGTGTTTCCTGCTATCTGGCCATCAGGTGTTTTTTAAGTGTTTAATTCATAATAATAATAACACTTTGCTGTGAAGAAAGTCATGACTTGAAGACAGGATGGCAAAGATCTGTTTACTTCCCAAGAGAGCAAATGCAGGCTGGAACAAAGGCCACCCAGACTGTGCAGCAGATCAGCATACTGAAGTGGATGTGGCATCATTAAAGTTATCAGAAAGTTTCTTCGCTACAAAGGCCAGGAGGAGGCAGAGGCAGGCCAGCAGGAATGATCTTAGTTTCCCAGTTGTCCATGATGTCTTTTTCTGCAGGCTGAGGAGGAGCCAGGGTCAGCCACAAAGCACAGATCAGCACCTGGGAAAATACGGCTGAGTCAGGAAATGGAGAGGGAGAAGTGTTTAGAATACGAAGGAAACAACTGAAGCAGACATCGTATTAGGAAATTTAAATCGTGAACAGAAAGCAGTTCACAACCTTCAAGGCCTTCACAACAAGATTGAATCTAAATGAACCTTGTGGTGTGAAAGTAGAATATCACACATGGATCCTTACAAAAATGAAGAAGTGTATACCTGTGACGGGTTAAACGTAGAATCACCTGCAGCAGGGTGCAAATGGAGACGTCCGACCTCTGCTGAGCAGGTCCAACATAATTCATCAGGTTCTTCCCCAGCAGTGTAGAATGAAAAACCACCAGGACCACCACAGTGCAGCTCAGCAGGTAGGAGATACATGACACAAAGCTGATTCCAGACAGTGTATGCCTCAGCACAGGCCCAGACCGCATGCTGACCAATGAAAGCCAGTGCAAATAAGAAGCACAGCAGAAGCATGAACCTCACCTCTGAGTTGTTGGCTCGCACCTTAAAGCAGAGGAGGGATTTTGAGGTGAGGAGATATGAGATGTTAATGGATCAGGAAGTCGCAATAACATTCTGCAATTATTCTCTTAGCATGATGAAACTACAATGTAACTCCTTCCAAAATGTGATCTGACAACATCTGGGATGACACTACACAAGGTGCGCATCATTAGTACGGTACATTGGTGAATGTGGCAGATGACGGTGCTTCTTCGACAGCTGCGCCAGTGGAGAGGATGAATCCCGTTGTGTCACTGCAAGAAAGGAAATCCAACTGCAGGAGAATGCAGATTGTGTGGATTGGGTTGGACCAGGACATGCTCAGGACACCAAATACACTCCAGTGAACCCATGAAAAGACAAAGACAATGCTAGAGTGTGCACAAGTATGTATTACTTATTGTACTTTGCACTAGTTAATGTGTACCCATCTTCAAGGTATGGGGGTTATTTTTATTATTATTATTATTATTATTTTTAATTTGCACTATGTTGTCTGTCCTATGTGTGAGGACTACAGATGGAAATTAGCGTTACGTTAAATCTGGTGCAGCCATCTCTATATTTTATAATATTTAATGTCACTGCACACTGTCCTGCCAAATAAATTAAATAAAAAAAATTTAAAAAAGAGGATGATTACAAATGCATTTATGCTTTTGCTAAATAATAACACACTACAACTCAGAAAATGTAGAAAAACGAGGCACAATCTGCCATAACTGGAGATTTTGACAATTTAAATGTAATTTATTTGTTTCCACCAAATTATTCTTATTCTTGTAAAGAAATTAAAAATGCAGTCCCTAGCAGACCAGCACCCCTTTCCTACCTTCCTAATTTGTAAGATTAGAGGTGGAAAGTCTTTTTTAAAAAGAAATCCTCATATTAACTTTTTTAAAGCCTTTAATATTTAATATTTATAATGATCACCGTGGAGCATTAAGAGTTTTAAGTGGTTTAAATTTGGTCTAAGTTTTACTTTTGGTTTTACAAGCGTGTGCACATTCCACCTTAATTTCATTACTTGAAGGGGTTTTGAAGTATGAAATTTAATTCATCAATTAGACGGAATGTCTGGAAAGCTTTTGAACACAGTGTTTACCCTCACACTTACATGCAGGTGAATAAGAGGTATTCTTCAGTTATTAATAGGAATTTTTCAAACAAAGAATTATCATAATGAGCCTTTTGTTAAAGACATGCAATCAAGGCAACATACTGAAGTCCCTTTCTGCACAATTGTGTTTGTAGGACAACAGTATACAGTACAGTTTACCATTTACCATATACAGTACTGATAATTCAGAAACAGACACACTCACACTTCATAGATAGACATATGATGAAGAAAAACAGCAAATATGCCCACTTTATATCTGCTGCTACACCACTGTTTCCATATCAATGTGAAACTGGCTCTCTGACCCTTAAGAGGGCATGAAATAGCAAACAGTAACAAATCTCTGTTGTTTTTCGAGCTGTCTCATGCCAGTTGATACCATGTGGGGTATGTGGGTCACCATTCTCAACAAAAATCCTCCGTTCCTTCAAAGGTGTTGTAAAGTTCACTTCTTGCAGGCCTTGGGGCTATCTGAGAGAGGAAAAGATAGTTTTAATATTGCTTCTGAAACCGATAACATCTGTAGCTTCTAAAGATTATAGAATTTCATTCAGTTGTTCAGGCTGCAGCCTCCAGACCGCAGGACACCAACCTCGCATGAAAGGATGTTGTCCAGGTTCACAGGTCAGCATAACTTTTATTGCATGAGTGAGAGCATATGTTATATTATTAAGTGATTCTTAGCTGGCTGTGTAAAAACCCTTTTCGTCTTTTGAGGCAACTCATTACAAAGAATACCTAAGCAAGTAAAAACACTTAAATTTATAATAAATACACAGATACTGCAAATGAAAAGAATAATTTTTTTTAAAAAGTGTGAGTGATCATTCAAATGATTTTTTATCAGTTTTGCTCTCCTATGACTTCTGAGCCTGAACAAAATGTCCCTGTCATGCCAGCTCTGAGAAAGAGCATCCAAACAGTGTTTCCCAGACTTCCTTCGAGTAAGGGTCAGAGTTGCATGAACTCAGTCAGGGATTAATGCAAACCAGAAAGGCTTCCCAGTTTTGGGATATCAGCTGTCCACAGAGCAAATCCTACAGTCCCAGCCAAGGAGGGAATATGACGAGGGACTGAGACAGTTCCACAATCAGCCAAGTCTCGGATTCGGAAATTCGGAAAATTCTCTGCTTATCTCTTACGTTTTGCTTCCTCAAACAAAGCCTGACAAAGAGGCAAGAAGCAGAGGTGTATTATGTACCTGAGTGGGTGCATCTAATCTTCATAATATCTGTATGTCTGAATAAAATGGAAATGAAAGCTTAAAGCTGTAGTAATTAAATGACCTTTGTTGCATCCGGATATGTAAGAAATGTCACAACAACTCTGACACTGGATTTCTGGATGACTTTAGCAATCCTTTGCTTTGTCATCTTTGGATGTCTTTGGAATAAAAAAAGAGATCTGCAGGTGGTAAGAAGACTTTGGAATATTTCATGGTAGGCAGCACATAATTCAGTTCCCCTGAGTGCATCCGTAAACATCTGAATCCTGAATCTGCCAAAATCATCATCTGCAGACAACAGTCCCACCCAGGTCCATCCAATCAGGTGCAACAACTCAGTTATGGTCCATTTTTGCACAGCACTGATGGGTATTGTGCGAGAGAACGGCGGGTACCTCCTATTACTGCTCAAACACACACAGGAGACTGAATGGTTATAAACCAGACAGACACAAGGAAACAGAAAGGCAGTTAAAAAGATAGTGAGCATGAAAAATTGGATATAGACTCATAAGTTGAGTTATAAATATGATACTGTACACTATATCACCAATACCAGAGAGAAAACTCATTTTTGAAGTCAGCATTTTTGTCAAAGGTAATGGTTGGACGAATATATAGCATTTGTTTTGGAAGGAAACAAAAGCAGCCTGAGGAAACCCACGTGACCACAGACATAACTTGCAAACTGAATGCAGATAACCAAACCCACAGGCTTCTTCCTGTGAGGCTGCAGACTGTGGAGCTAAAACACAAATGTGTACAAAGAGAGAGGACACATATGGTGCTGCAATACAGTATTAGAAATATTTCACAGCAAAACCAACACATGCATGAATCATCATTATGTTTGCAACACATCAGTTATCCCCCCGACGAGTATATCAAACACCCCAAGGGTGTTTGCCACAACAATGGAAGCTGAAGACTGAGCATCAGCAACAATAACTGGCACTGTAGGCAAAGATCCACATTCTGAATTACCATAGTTATGACTGCTAACAAAGTGTGCTCTCTGCTTGGAAAGCATCAGCTGCCAGATAGCTATGGGTGAAGTTGGACAAGAGGTCTGGGTTATTGTTAATTTCCTCCACTGCAAAGATCAGGGCCCGAAGCCATGGGTAAAACTGTTGAAAAATGGAAATCATAAATCAAGACATAGAATAACAGGAGCTTCGTCCAGCTAATGTTCAAGAAAAAGAAAAACATTTAGCTGTTAAAATTCTTACATTTCACAGGAAGCATTAACCTTCTCACTCCAACATTCCAGCTCAGGCTGCAGCACCTTCACATAAACAGGGAACAGGCCACCAATCACTATGTCTCCTCCCTGATAAGCACTACCTGTAACAGACTTCACCATCAGCTGGCAGAACTCCCTTTTATAAAACCTGTGGATCATGCCAGCAAAGCAGCATAGGAGCTAAGCACAAGATATGCATCACTTGGATGACAGGAGCCCAGCAGGGGGAAATCCAAATAACGAACAAAGTATGAACAGCACTGATTAGTAAACACATGAGACATGAGCACGTAAGTACCTCCAGATAAAAGTAATAAATGAAACGGGAGCTAAGAAAAATGCAAATGAAGCCTTATATTCTATTTTGTGCTCAAACCGCAAAGCATACCTTAACTCGGTAATAGGGATGGAGATTTATTTTGAGCAGCAGTGGTGGTTGGAGGTCATTTCTTGCCACACCAAAGGAAGGAAAAGGGGGAAAAAATGCATCTAATGAATCTCTGCCACAAGGGAGGAAAATCTGTTTGTGGCTTAGCAGGAGGAGAGAAATTGTTACCGAAGGGAGAGAATACAGGATACAGTAATTTGGAGTTAACACAGTAATGGAGCAAAGCCCAGGTGTGTTCATTTAGATCGCCTGGGAGAGCAGTTTAAAAAAAAACACTATGCAACTGTAATTCATTTTACCTTAATATGAGATACCTGTAGGTCATGTGAGATCATGCAAAACAAGTGAGCAAATTTCATCTACATCCGCGTTCTTGAGTGAACTAATGCAATCAGCTTGAACCCACACGTCAGATCTCAGCATACAGACGCAAGGCTATATGTTGGCATGTGAGGGTGCTTGTGTAGATGGACAATTAGCAGGGGGAATAGATTATTGAGGCCCATTAACAATGAGAGGGGTTATAGGGAGGAAGAGAGCTGTCATTTTCAGGAGCCAACGCTGTCAGTTGCAAGTGTTCATCCAATTACACCACGAGTGTCCTCTTCGTTTCTGTCTTTCTTCCTATTCCACTCATTCTTCCTGCGCTCTCCACTTTCCAGACCACCTGATCGCTCTCGTCCTCCACTCTTCTCCTTCATCTTTTGTTGGTTCTTTAAAAGGTCTCTAGCAATTGCTGCTCGACTCATCCTCTCCTCCTCTCCTCCTCTCCTCTCCTCTCCTCTTCTAGCAAAATCTACATCCCAACACCCCTAAAGCTTGCAAATTTACAAGTTGACCCAAAGTGTAGAAACAGCTTTTTCAAGTATTGCTGTAGCTGTATTGCTATTGCTGATTGCCAGGTAGTTTTCAGAGGAACATTTTACACTCACACTGGGTTTTATATAGAGAAAAGTGATATAGCATTAATTTAGCAGCAAGACCTTGTTATCTATGGACAGAGCCAGGCTGTCTGTTTTCTGCAACCAGCTGCTCACCGACTAGCCTTATATTTATCCTACAGATATGAGAATGGCATCATTCTGATTGAGCACAAATACACAAATTCCCCCAAACCTCAAAATATTACTTGTGCATTTTTTCCACTAAGCTTCCACCTATAGCCACCACAGACAAGCAGGCTTTAGTCAAATACAGACAGGTCCAAATCCACATAAGACAGCACAGCTACACCTGAATTGAGCTGAACTGGTCTGAACTGTTCACCAAAATGTATTTTCTTTTTTCGTAGCTACAGTATCGACCCAAAGTATTGACCCTCCTGAAGACACAGAAACCCCTCTGGAGACACAGTAGCCGGCCTCAGCTGCTGCAGCAGCATCTCCTGGGGGATACAAGCAGAGAGGCCCAGGGCTCAGCACAGCTGGGACTTGGTCCATAGAGAAAAGGATGTGACAGGATTGGCCTCACCTCAAAAAAAATAAGGGGGAAACGTTTAAGTTTCTGTCAGTAATATAATGCTTTTTGTGAATGTTGAGCGGAGGAGAAAAGGCTGGAGTTAGATGGGACCAAAGAAGGGCTGAGGATGAATTTAATTCTAAGTCCACCCGATTCGTTTCACCCTGCCCTGCCGGATGCCGATGTCAACTTCTCGCAGCACGGAGCCTGGCGTTTCACCCATCACAGCAAACAGATTAGAGAAGAGACAGGTGCCATGTCCAAGAGAGGTAAGAAACCCACGTTCCACTCAGATGTACTGAGATATAGGATGATGCAGAGTTGAATTCAATAAATCTCTCCCCACACCCCCCAGCACATTGTTAGTGTTTCTATATTTGTCTTTCTAGTTGCGGCTCCACAAGCTTCATCCTACAAACTGTTTCCTGTTCTTCTGATGGTAGGATGGATTGTCGGCTGCATAGCAGTTGTCTACTTTGTCTTCATTTTTGCTTGGGTACATGATTCCATCTCTACAATATATGATCTGCTTTCTTTTAATGATGCATTAATACTGGAAGCATTACTGGAGGTTTGTC